>PISW01003470.1:0-206363 GCA_004023785.1 Mungos mungo | reverse complement strand
AGACCCTGACACACACAGCCCCCTCCCGGGGCTCCTCCCCATCACCAAGACCCTGACACACACAGCCCCCTCCCGGGGCTCCTCCCCATCACCCAGACCCTGACACACACAGCCCCCTCCCGGGGCTCCTCCCCATCACCCAGACCCTGACAGTCACAGCCCCCTCCCAGGGCTCCTCCCCATCACCCAGACCCTGACAGTCACAGCCCCCTCCCGGGGCTCCTCCCCATCACCCAGACCCTGACACACACAGCCCCCTCCCAGGGGTCTCTTTGGACCACCCTAGCCAAAGCCACCTGTCCCTCCCACCTTCACAGACCTGGAGTTTACCTTATGTGAGCACAGTAATCTTTGTCGTCTGTCTTACAGACTGTGCCCTGTGGTTCACGGTGATGCTTTTTTCCTCTTTTAAAGCTCAACAGGTGCTTAAGTAGAAAGCTGATTTTATGTAAACTATAATGGACATTAAATGCAAGAAACTAATATAAAGCATGACATGAAGTATCGTAACATTTCACCGCTTAATTACAACACATTTTGTTTCCTTGGCTTGTTGATTCCAGTTTAGGAATCATTAGGGCAGCAGTTACACTAGATATGGTACCAGGTGATTTTAAAAAACAAACTTCAAAACCATTTAAAATTGTAAAGCCGTATTTTTCACAGTATGTCTTTAATTGAAGATCTGATGCATCTACTAGGAGTCTCCTTGAATTGAAAGGTCACAGTTGAACACATAAACTATTGTTGCACATCTTGAAAGGTTTTATGTTTTATATTAATTTGTTGTTAGAAGAAAGACCCATATCTAGGGCTATTATCATGGAAGCAAAACCAAAAGAAGGTAAACTCCAATACCTTAAAGGTTGTATTCACAAAGAATTGCCACATCTTTTGCCAACACCCTTCCCCTGTGGGAGTTTAAAGGCTCATCCTGACGGGTGGCCATGTCTGGGCTCAGACTCCTCACCGACCGATCAGGATGCGCACACCACAGCTCGCTCTGTCACCATCAGTTTTTGTCTGCTGTCGGACACGCGCATTCATATCTTGGGTTTATTCAGAAGAGTTTGCTGGAGGAGCGCCTGAGAGGCTCAGTTGGTTGGGTGTCCAACTTCGGCTCAGGTCATGATCTCACAGTCCGTGGGTTTGAGCCCCACGTTGGGCTCTGTGCTGACAGCTCAGGGCCTGGAGTCTGCTTCGGATCTCTCTCTCTCTCTCTCTCTCTCTCTCTCTCTGCTCCTCCCCAGCTCGCTCTCTGTCTCTCTCTCTGTCCCTCTCTCTCAAAATAAAATAAAGACATGAAAAATTAAAAAAAAAAGAGTTTGCTGGAAACACCAGAAGGGCCTTAGTTTACACACTGTCTCACTTAAGACATGGTCTTGTGGCCCAGACACCTGGGCAGGCACCCCATCCGTCCCTTAGGACTGTGCAGTGGACATTATTTTGTAGATGTACTTGAAGATTGCATTTCAGTGAGTCAGGGTTTGATTTAGAAATGCTCTACGGGACATGCATTTTAATTGTAAATTGTAAAAAATAGTTTAAAGGTATGGCCCAAGAAGTAAGGTCAAATAAAATAAAAAGAAATTGTGAGGAACAGCATGTGACACGAGTTGCTCATGACAGAAACCTGCGTGTCACCTCTGATACATACCTGTTTTCGGGTCAGTCACCAAGCCTGCTAAAACTGTCCCGGTTGGTTTTCGCATTTGTTTCCCCATCAGCACCAGGCCAGCTACCGTCCAGAATTCTCCGCGCCCTTCTCCGGGTTACAGCCTGGGTGAGCTTAATAGAAAAACCCAGGCCTTTGGTTTTTTTCCCATTGCCCTTAGGCTGAAGTCCTTAACCCCCCTCCCCGTTTGTCTGCAGAGCCCCCGGATGCCCTCCTCCCATCCTCCTCCGGCTGGGCTCTTGGCTCCTTCCCCCCGCCCCCCACTGGACTTCTTCGTCCACCCCATCCTGCCTTTCTCTATATTTGTTGGATCTTGCGCCTGGAACATTCTTCCCTCCCTTCTACCTGATTAGCTACTGGCTTCTTTTCCAGTCTCAGCATAAACTTCACTTCCCCGGAGAAGCCTTGTGTCACCCTGCAGACCAGGCCAGGCTCCCACAGCGCCGTGTATACACAGCTCAGTTCTTGGCTCCTTTGTGATAGAGTAATTGTTTGAAATGGTTGATTGCCTTCCCCTCTTGCAGAGTGCAAGCGCCCTGAGAGCAAGCACCCCCCCCCCAGTCTGCCCGGACACATCTTAGGTAGTGCTGCCTCGTGTTCTGTGATTGGTTTGCTTATATTAGGAAGTGAAGGGATGTGCATACTTCGAATATTGCTTTAGGTGATATTTAATCCTTTTAAAGCTGCCAGATCGGGTTCAGTTAACCATTTTGGATTAGAACGAGGGTTGGTTGGCAAACAAGGCTTGCTGGCTGTTTCTGTAAATAAAGTTTTCTTGGAACAGGGCCATACTCGTTCCTTACGTGTTGCCTGTGGCCGCTTTTGCAGCTGCGATACCTAAAATACCTCCTGCAGAGCTCTTTATGGGAGAAGCTGGTCAACCCTGGAGTAGGATCATTTCAAAAATCATTTCCTTCTTCCCTGTCATCTCATTGAACTTCAGATGGGTCGCAATGAACTTTCTTGATGAGTCTGCTGTGAACTGTTACCGAGTTGTTACTGCACAGGGATGCTGGTGGGGTTTATAGGAGGGTTTGGATTTCCCCCCAGATACGCTTTAACCCGGTATGTTATGTATCGGTGCCTGCTGCTCACTAGCCGACCCTTACCCCCTGTTCTGAATCTGTGACTCACAATTCTCTGTGTGTTAAGGAATAAGGCCTTTCGGAATTAACTGTTGGAAGAGTCAGGGGTGGCTGCAGGGCTCCTCTCTAGGTAAAGCACAGGAACTTTCTGTGTGAGGAAGGGCTGCATGCAGTTTGGCTACTGGCAGGCCTTCCAAGTGGATCCTGGATGAGTGCAGTTCGCCGAGGTTGTGGCTGAGGGACAGGCGTGGGACGAGGGAGGTATTGCTGCACAAGCCTGTGTCTGTGCTGTTGCATAAGCCTGGGCTTTACGGTGTGGGGGCGGGGAGGTTGCTATGAACCAAGTTTGCAAACTTTCCATCCTGGTCCGAGTGCAGTGCTTTGATACCCAGACTCAGGTAGAAAATGAACTCCCGGTTCCCTGTGGACTGCCACCTTTACACTTTAAACTAACACTCTGCACCCTGGCCCTCTGCCAAAATATTTCTTTTCCCAGTGGCTGGAAACTGATTAGCTCGATGGGAGAACAAAGGTGCCTTTGTACCGGGGCATATTGCTTTTGAGAATTTAGCAGAGAGCATTCGACTGGTCTGGGTGCAGTGCCAAATTATGCAGATTTAGGATTGTTTTTTCTTTCTCTTTTGGTCAGGTTTCCCATGTAGGCAACTTAATTTTGTTCTCAGTGTGTATGGTCCAGAGTTTTCCTTATGTGTATTATGTAGGTTTTCGTAATTGACTGTTTTAAAATGAAAAGATACTTTTTCGGAAAATACATTCCATAGAAGACTATTGTTGTTGATAGACTTTTGGCCAATGTTGCCAAAAAGATTCTTATGTCACTGGGTTAATTTCCAAAGCCAAATTATAAGTAAATTTGTCCCTGTAGGAACATAGTACACATATTTTGTAAATGAAGACAGAATTCTCCCCAGGGGAAAAAAATGTCGAAAATTAAGGTACCCGTAGTCTTATACATTTATCTACAGTTAGTTTATATATATATATATATGTTTTTTTTTTTTTTTTTTGAGAGAGAGAAAGCTACTGGAGGAGGGGCAGAGAGAGGCGGGGAGAGAGGATCTGAAGCAGGCTCTCACTGACAGTAGAGAGCCCAGTGCGGGGCTCGAACTCATGAACTGCAAGATCATGACCTGTGCCTAAGTTGGATGCTTAACCAACTGAGCCATGCAGGCGCCCCTCTGCAGCTAGCTTTTGACGAGTGTTCAAGCAAAATGAGAAAAAAAATACCTAAGTTCCCCATATTCACACACACACCTGACACTTAATACGCATTATGTGAATGTGTAAGGTAGTGGCCTGGTAAGAAAATCCGGGTCCAGTCTTTCTCTGTATTTGGTACTCTTAATGGTGATTTTGCACCCATCATTTCCTGGTTTATAGAGTAAAGATGGAAATATTTGTCAATAGAAGATGAGAGTCGGGGGAAAGACTGTAAGCTAAGCCCTGGACACACACAGTGCAGTGATACTGTTATCTGTAACAGCAGCTGAGACCAAGATTTTTAAATTTCTTCCCATTTGGTGTTTTTGAAACATGATTAACGTTCTGTTCATTTCATTTCCTTTTCTGCCTCATTCTCTACCGAGACGTCTTGTTTGTAGACGCTTCCTTCAGCGTGCGGTGCAAGGATAGTGTCCGGGTTTAGGGGCCCAGCCTTGCTTCGTTTACATCGGAATTACAGCTTGTCTGCTGGAAGAGTGAATTCAACCCGTGGATGTTATTTGGCTCAAGCTGGTTTTCGTTGATATTTAATTAGGTGTCAGCATTTAAAACTGAGAGTTTTTTACCTAAAAACACAAGCTCCGTGGCAAATTGGATTTGGCCACACAGATTCCTTTAGTGGAAGAAATGCCCGCAGCAAGGGGCCGCGGGGCCCACAGACGAGGCAGCGGCCGGGGCCCTCCCTCTTCGCTGTTTGTGGCCCCGCCGCCCAGACAGGTTTCTTTGCACTCCATTGTTGCGCACGCAGAGAAGAAAAAAGTTAAAAATCTTATACTTCAGGCTCTTTCAAAGTGGGAAGATGGAAGATTAAGAGCTCCCCCTTGGGAAGCGGAACGAGAACATTTATTTGCAGAAGACCAAATCCCTGAGTCCTAGATCTACCCTCCTCTTACTACGTTATCGTGTAATGCGTATTATCTGCCCAGTCAGCCTCTCACACGGGTTCGCGTTCTCTTGATTTACCTTGGGAATCAGAAGCGTCCCGTTTTACTTGGAGTAGAATAAGAAGTATGCAAACTGGAGGTTCTTAAATGAAGGGAAAATACATGTTAAGTAACACATTTGAAATGATGTTTAAAAATGTGTTGGTAAGGCTTGTCAGAATTGCATTTCCCCCCTCTCAATGTCTAATAGCCTTTGAACTTTATCAGATTTTACTTCCACGTTTGGGATTTTATGATGCGTACTGGAGAGGGCCACCTAGTGGTGTCTTTCTGCACAGCAGTCTTACCACTGCACTACGTTTGGATCTGAGAAGAAGCTAATGCTTAAATTGTTTGTGTACCAAATGCATGTGCGTTATCCCTTCTGTATAGATTCAGCTATAATAGATGGGTGTTTTTAAAGTATCTCTATAATGATTGTCTTTTATTTTTAAACAGAAGAAGCAGACTACAGTGCCTTTGGTACAGACACACTAATAAAGAAGAAGAATGTTCTAACCAATGTGTTGCGTCCTGACAACCATAGGAAAAAGCCACATATAGTCATTAGTATGCCCCGAGACTTCAGACCCGTGTCCTCGATTATAGACGTGGATATTCTCCCAGAAACACACCGTAGGGTTCGTCTATACAAGTATGGCACCGAGAAGCCCTTGGGGTTCTACATCCGGGACGGCTCCAGCGTCAGGGTCACGCCTCACGGCCTAGAGAAGGTCCCAGGGATCTTTATCTCCAGACTCGTCCCCGGAGGCCTGGCTCAGAGCACAGGGCTGTTGGCTGTGAATGATGAAGTTCTAGAAGTCAACGGCATCGAAGTGTCAGGGAAGAGTCTTGACCAGGTGACAGACATGATGATCGCGAACAGCCGCAACCTCATCATCACGGTGAGGCCGGCCAACCAGCGGAACAACGTGGTCCGGAACAGCCGGGCTTCCGGCAGCTCCGGCCAGTCCACTGACAACAGCCTCCTGGCCTGCCCCCTGCAGGCGGGAGCGGGCTTCGAGCCGGAGGACGAAGACAGTGACGAGGACGACATCGTCATCGAAGACAACGGGGTGCCGCAGCAGATCCCGAAAGCCGTCCCCAACGCCGAGAGCCTGGAGTCCCTGACGCAAGTTGAACTCAGTTTCGAGTCTGGACAGAATGGTTTTATTCCTTCTAATGAAGTGAGCTTAGCGCCTGTAGCAAGCAGCACAGACACAGAGACCCATGCTCCGGGTCAGAAACTCTTAGAAGAAGACGGAACGATCATAACACTATGAAACCTTTGTCGGAATGTCTTCTGAGCGAGGATGCCGTCGGGGCGTGTACATTTGGCTCGTGTCAAGCATATGTACCTCCGACCCCGTGACCTGGAGTAGGCATGAGAGAAAAATATTGCAAGCTTCAAATGTCATTAAACTAGTAGTTTGATCATTGTTAATAGAACCTTTGGTTTGTCAGAGGTGAGTTTGAGTCTAAAAGGGGCCTTTGCTAATGAAAGTCTGTGCTTCTGCTGTCTTGCCTGCAGAGAACGGGACGTCCGGGCACGCTCACGGGGCCACAGCGTTTCCGTTCCGGGTGGTTGCATATTCCACCTGCTGTGCAGAGCCCGTTAGCTGTTTCTTTTAACTGAGTATTTTTTTAATTCTAATGTGAAGAAGTCTGATTCTGTCCTTTGGTACCTTGGGGACCTCAGCTCCTATGTTCCTTGTGTTTTATTTTGATTTTTTAATGTTATTCCTCTGTTGCTGATTGTGACAAGTAATTTCTTCAAATGCTTTTTTCTTCCCCCTAATTTCTAAGAAATCCAATCAAGTGACTGTTTTTGGAAATTGCTTCCTAGGTCATAAAGCATCGACGCCATGATAGTCGTCCAGGTTAAGTTTGCTCCTCCTGTAGCTTCCACGTTGACACACTCCCTCCGCGGGCGCGCGCCTGACGCTGGTGATGTGTGAGCCTGCCTCCCTCTCTCCTCTCTCTCTCTCCCACCTCAGTGGGGGTCGTTCCTTTTGTTGTTAGTGTTTTGTTGACGTGCTTTTCTACTCTCTGAACGTATTTGAGTAGTATGAGTCACTTTGGATTTAAAAATGCACCCAAATTAAGAGATTTTTACACACAGAACAAACTTGTGCACTTTTTATATGAGATCGTGGGTTTTCCTTATTGGGATTTCTAGGAACACTGCCTACACTTTATGAAAAATAATATAGTATTCACCTTGGACAGGTAGCGTTTATTGCTATTAATTTTATGAGGCTATTTAGGCTATTTATTATTTTCCGATGCACCCACTTAAGGCAAGTTAACGGAAAGGCTGCTAGCTCCGCCCCTCGCGGACCCGCCGGACAACGTGCACGAGCACCGCTTGTGCGCAGAGACTAAGAAGAGTGAGAGGCGCGCGCGTTGGCGGCGGCTTGCGGACATCCCTCCCGAGTTATTTATTATTAATTCTATGGCAGGGCCAGGCCGGACGGGCACCTTTAAAGCAATTGTGTGCTGTCCAAACAATGAAGACTTAAATGGCTCCGTTTTGAAGGATATTTTCTCTCTGGTACAAACCTGTGAAGAAGCCTGGACGAGCTGGAGACGGCTGGGCTCAGAACACTTGGTGTTTTTGCTCACGGCACCATTAAACATGTCACCACTACTCTGTCAGCTGCCCCACGTTGTGTGACACTGTGCTTTTCCTGGCGAAGTCCCCCACCTTCTTCCACTTACGCACCACTGTCTTTTAATGGCATTCCAGCTGTAACGTCGTGAGTTTATATAAATCTGACTCTTGAATGGCTAAACGTTAACGTGTAGGTGAAATTTCATTCATATTATAAGCGGTGCAGGGGTTTAACATTTTAAGTAAAAATCCTTTCACACACTACCTCTCTCTCCTTTTTTTTTTTTTTTAAACAAAGTTTTAACATCAGAACTTTTCTCTTGGGAAAAATACTTCAGGGCTTGACTTTTTGTACAAATTTTAACTATAAAGTACAGACTTGTATGTATTCACGGAAAAGGAAATCAAAGCTGCTAGTGCTTTTTATTTTAATTATCCTGCTAAGGGCGTCTGTGAGTCGTGTTTTAAGCTAGATTTCTCATCTCAGTTCTCAGTGAGATAACTGATCACTGGACGCATTGTACAACCAAGAGAGACCCTGGCTCCACAGTAAAGTGTTAACGCGTTGGCGGCCTCGGGTGTTTCGGGGGCCCCCTTACTAACGAGAATATCGGTGGACTCGGCATACAGTTTCGTAGTACTAAATGTCAAGCCTGACTGTGAATTTTGTTCTGTATCTTGAGTGAATTTATGATAATATTCTCATGAGCTATCAACAAAAATATATGTACTTTTGTGAACTATGAATTTTCTAATTAAATTTTACATGCGACATGATTTTTACATGAATGATACTTTGTTTAAACTATCAAATGTCAGTATTTTACTACAATTTTATTATAAAATGTACATTATCACTAAATGAATTTTGATTTTAAAAATCAAATTAGCTTTAGTTGTATATTATTTTTTACAAATAAAGATAGACTTGTATAAAGGATACTATCTTGTTTGCAAATATATGAAAAGTCACCCAGTAAATATTTACCAAGCACTCATTAAATTAAGTGAATGGAAAGAAAAATGCCAAGTTTAATAACATCATCCTGGCTTCCTTAACTTCTGATTTTTAAAAGATCCACACCACGTTGTATGTACGTTGACTACAGCTATGCATGAGCATATGGTTATATTTAGGAAGGTGGCATTTAAAATGCAGTCATTCTGTTTGTGCGAGAGAGTGTGTGTGACACTCCTTCATTTGGATTGTTCGAGATGGTTTGAAACAAGACAGAAGTAGTTTGTCTTCTGAGATCCAAACTCACTTAGTTCTGCTTCCGTTACCACCCTCGGTGGCGCTGCCTGTACAGATTGGATTCGTTCCAGTTTACACAGGCGTGGAAGGACCCTGAGAGAAGTCAGACCCTCGTTCCGAGCCATTTCTGACCCCAGCGCCGTCACTGCCATCGGCTTAGCTCATCACCTGGGCTAACTCTGCCAACCACTGTGGAGGAGAATCCTTCTGATTCCTTCCCTGGACTTAAAAAACAGATTGAAAATCCTGAGTAAAAATTCAGCAAACGTGATAGATCTCTCCACGCCATCGATCGGGACAGACTGTGTGTCATTCAGTACCTGATGTTTATCTCTGGGTTTCAGCGTCCATGAAACAATGGTGTGGAACTGAAATTCCCCTTTTACCCCCAAAATGATGACCCCAGTGCTGTGTGTGTTAGATCCCTGCTGCTTCCAGGTTTCTAGTTCTGGGTAAAGGATTAAGTTTGAGTTTGAGGGAAAAACATACAAGTCATAGAAGTTTGCAAGAAAAAATGAACCCCTCTGTTCTGAGTGCGGGGGTTAAGGGGCTGGAACTGAGGGTTAGCAACAGCTGGTTGGTCGGTTTTTCCGTCTTTGGACTGATGAGGTTAAATTTTGGGCGGTGAAGTGTGAATGTCATGATTAAGCAGCTGAGCTCCCAGAGTGCGTCACTTAGAAGCCATCGAAAGTCTGGACTTTGACTTTGTGACAGTGTATCACTTAATGATGGTGGCCGTTACCTGTAGGGTGAGGTACAGACTCCCGGTGCCTCCTGGTTCTGCTGAGATGACGGATGTGCTACCTAAGAGCTGGAGTTGGGTGGGTGTCTGACCGTCTGCTAGAAGGTAAATAGGAAATTGATTTGTTAGATTTAATAACTTCAAAGTCCTCGTAAGTACATAGCTTTTCGTTCCCTAAAAAAACATGTAAGATTCAGGGGCGCCTGGGTGGCTCAGTCGGTTGAGCGTCCGGCTTCAGGTCAGGCCATGATCTCACGGTTCGTGGGTTCAAGCCCTGCATCTGGCCCTGAGCTGACAGCTCAGAGCCTGGAGACTGCTTCAGAGTCTGTCTCCTTCTCTCTCTACCCCTCCCCTGCTCATGTTGTCTGTCTCTCTCTCGCTCGCTCAAAAATAAATAAAATATTTTTAAAAAAACTTTTTAAACATGTAAGATTTAGATAACATTTTAAAAGATGATGTTTTTCCTAAATGTTTTATAAAATTTGTGTATTTTACAAATGAGGATTAAAGTTTAGTGGAGTCCGTATTTTATTGACAATCTATATTTAACATTCCCATTTTAGGAAGCTCTCTTTTGGAAATGGTATTCATTATTATAACACCAGTGTTCTGTAATAGGAAATAATTATTGTCTACTTTACTGTAATTAACTAGTTCATTATAATCCCAAGGGATGGATAACAGAGTTACTTAATACCGTATTAGTAAAGGAAACTTCAAAATTTTTTTCCAGTTATACAAATAATAGGTAAATTCACTCTTTTTTTTAAAAAAAAAAGGGCTGAAGTTCCTTTTTGGCCACCAGGCATACTTATCTATGCTGTACTTTTTTTATAAAAAGGAATTCAAGCATTTAAAATAAGTTGACTCTAGGGCCATCCTGGTGGCTCAGTCAGTTAAGCATCCAACTTCGGCTCAGGTCGTGATCTCATGGTTCCTGACAGCACAGAGCCCGCTCTGGATCCTCCGTCCGCCCTCGCTGCCCCTCCCCTGCTCTCTCTCAAAAAAGTGGCTGTAATTTATAATCCAGATTGGAACACTTGAGGGGCTGAGTTTGCTCTAAGTTCTATGGACAGGACGTTAGGGGATGGACTGGAGGGGTCCCAGGTAAATTATAATGTGAGTCACCCTGTCAAAAATCCTACAGTATAATGGCTTTCAAACATTTTTTTTTAAACCTGTAGCCCACAGTAAGAAATGCACTGATCCCTGTGACCAAACAGTAATACACAATTGCAAGTGTCACAAAGTAAAACTTTGTTACGTGAAAAATGCTCTGATTTCCTATTCCATTCCTTGAAATGTTTATTGGGACATCCCAAAACAATTTCAGGATGCGCTATTTTGAGAAACACGTGTTGAGCACTTTGCTTTCCACTTAAGAGATTTGCCGTGGAAAATACCAGTATTTTTCTTAAGGGAGGCAGCAGAAGCATGGTGTTTCTCGCTTTTAAATTTTGAAATAATTTCAGAAGTGGGAAAGAGCTGCATGGCTTACACCCTTCACCCAGATTCACCCACTTTGCTTTATCTCCGTAGTTTCTCCTGAAACATCTGAGGTTTGGTTGCAGAGACCACAGCCCCTTAACTCCTTAAACACGTATTTCTTCAGAACATGGATATTCTTTTACGCATTCCTTTATACGAAGTTCATTTATTAAATTCAAAAAATGTAACAGTGATACAATAATATACACACGCCGTGCTAGACTCTCCCCAACTGTCCTCCAAACAAGCTTTACAGATTTCCTTCCACCAGGGTCCCGAATCCTGCATCCTGTGACTTAGATGTCACATGTCTCCGCTTTTCTTGGTCTTTTATCATGGTGACATTTTTGAGAAGTAAAGACAGTTTTTGCAGATTGGCCCTCAGTCTGGGTTTGTCTGTTTCCTCATAATTAGATTCACATTATGTGTTTTGGGCCAGAATGCCGCGTATGCGATGTCACATCGTCATTGTACGGTGTCAGGAGGCACGTGTCCATTGATTTCAACACTAGAGACATAAAAACAAATTTTTATTATTTTTTTTTAGTAATCTCTATACCCTCCGTGGGGCTCAATCTTAACAACCCCAAGATCAAGAGTAAGCAAGGCTCCACCAACCGAGCCAGCCAGAGACCCCAAAACACTTTCTAATGGGGGAAGCCGCTCATATGCTTGTGTTTTCCACGCTTCTAATTATTCTTATGCTGATTAACATGAACAGGCACTTAGGAAAGACCTCTGTTTGCAACATCTGTTTGTTCTACATCTTGAATTGTTTTCTAAATTTTTTTATGACTTTATTTTGAGAGACAGAGAGTGAGTGGGGGAGGGGCATAGAGAGAGGGAGACACAGAATCCAAGCAGGCTCCAGTCTCTGAGCTGTCAGCACAGAGCCTGACGCGGGGCTCGAACCCATGAACCATGAGATCAGGACCTGAGCTGAAGTCGGATGCTCAACCAACTGAGCCACCCAGGCGCCCCTTGAATTGTTTTCTAATAGAAAAAACGATAGAAACATGAAATGGCCTGAGTGTTCCTGAGTGTCCTGTGCCCGACTACATTTCTGGACCCAGGGATTCTGTTTTCTGGCGCTGACCTGATGGAAGGGAAACACCCCAATGAACACGGTCTGGGGAGTGCTAATTGGAGGCTTCTGCCTTTGGATTCTGTGAATTACGAATCAACTCAACTCCAATTGCTGAAATACCAAGATTTATTGGCTACATCCCTGAAAACGTCGGCGCAGATGCGATCTAACCGTGCTCCCCGAGAAAGCGCCCTGCAGGGACGGGAGGGTCCTGTTTGCTCGCCAGCCCACACGTGGCTGCTACACACTGGACGTGTGCCGAATGCGGCCCCGGCGCCGAGTTTTTAAGGTCGTGTCATTTAAATGTAGCCACATGGAGCTAGTGGGTACTGTATTTACAGCACAGGCTAGAATTCCTCTCCATTTCTTGCTTTCCTCTGCTCTTTTCTCAGGTGAATCACCCACTTGTGGTGGCAGAAACGACCTTCCGGCCACTTTGTGTGTCACATTAGCAGCTCCCCCGGAAGGGAGCCCCTCCTCCCCACTGATCACAACCAAAGCCTCAGAACCGACTTTCAGCAGCCCTGGCTGCGTCTTGGCCCGAATCTGGCCTGGGGTGGTGAGGGGCGGTTCCCCAAAGAAGGATCAGAGACTCGGGGCGCTGCCACCACACAGAAGAGGAGGGAGCTCAGGAAGGAGCCCACCGGTTCCCGCCGGCAGCTCCGTTCGTGCGCCATTCGGGTGTGTCCTTCAGGTTTTGTAAGGGACAGCGTGAAGCACAGAGTACTTTGCAAAGGTAACCGGGGGCAGAGAGCAGTTCTCTGTCAAAGGAGACGGCCAAGGTGGAAACTCAATCTGGGGTCCAAGGGCAGTGCTGGGAGTTTGAAGGACAAGTTTCAATCTAACGATGACAGCATCTGGACTTGTGTTTTCAGGTGTTATTGTTTGATTTGATTTGCTTTGAATCTGATGTAAATCTAATATATAAAGGATATATAAATCCGGGGTGTCTGGATGGCTCAGTCGGTTAAGCGTCTGACTTCGGGTCAGGTTGTGATCTTGTGGTTTGTGAGTTCGAGGCCTGCACCGGGCTTGCTGCTGACAGCACAGGGCCCACTTTTTGGATCCTCTGTCTCCCTGTCTCTCTGCCCCTCCCCCCCAAAAAATTCTCAAGTTCAAGTTTTATTATTTTTGAAATACAGAAACAAGAGAATCATGGTCTCAGAGCAGTGGGTAAATTGAAATGTGTAAGGGGCCCGGGTGGGGCAGGGGGGGTGAGCTGGTGGACTAGAGTCCCGTTTACACGCAGGCACGTGCACACACACTCCGCAGTGGTCGGGTGGGTATAGGGGCGGCCTCAGGGTTGCCAGCCCTTTGAACTTTTCAGAAGGTATCAGAAACCCAGAATCTCAATGAAACAGTCGGATTTCTTGAGAACACCTCATGAGACAGGCTGCCAGTTCGGTCCCGTCTCGGAACAACATTCTGAGACCACACACTACCAGTGGCCCTGTTTCCACCGCTGTGAACCCACTCCCCCGGAGGGCACTGCAAGGAAGGAGTGAGGTGACGTGTGCACAGGGTCTGGACAGCACCTGAGGATTAAGAAGCACTCAGCCAACGCTGGCTGCTCCGTCCCCGTCTCAGGGAGATGGCTGGGGCCCAAACGGATTGAGTGCATGGCCCAAAGCGGTCTCCTACTTCTGTGTGAATCCGGAGTGTGGACCTGGGACAGCAGCCCGGGCAGGTCCCGGGTGCACGTTGGAAGGAAAGGCAGGTGCTCGGGCCCACGTCCGTTCTGCTGACTAGAGCCTCCACTGGAGGGGCCCGGCGTTGTGCATTTTCACACGCTGTCCCCAGGGACCCCCAGCAGGCTGAAGTCTGGAGAGCTTTGGAATCCAACTCATTCTCTCTCCTTTTTTAAATTTTTAAAATTTTTTTATTATTTTATTTTATTAAGGATTTATTTATTTTGGAGAGAGAGTCCAAGTGGAGAAGGGGCAGAGAGAGGGGAGATTTGTAGCAAAATGGACAGACCTCGAGGGTGTCATGCTAAGCAAAATAAGCCAGGCAGAGAAGGACAGATACCATATGTTATCACTCGTAGGTTTAACAGGAGAAACCTAATCGGAGACCCTGGGAATGGGAAAGGGGGGAAAAGAGTTGGGGAGAGGGAGGGAGGCAAATCATGAGAGACTTTTGAATGCTGAGCACAAACTGAGGGCTGAAGAGGGAGGGGGGAAGGGGGGTGGGGGGGATGGTCATAGAGAGGGGCACTTGTGGGGAAGAGCACTGGGTGTTATATGGAAGCCAACTTGGTAATAAACTATATAAAAATAAATAAATAAATAATAAACCAAAAAAAAAGAGAGAGAGACAGAAGATCCAAAGCAGGTTCTGCACTGACAGCAGCGACTCCAACGTGGGTCTCGAACCCACAAACCATGAGATCATGACCTGAACTGAAGCCAGATTTTCAACCAACTGAGCCACCCAGGTGCCCCCCCCCTTTTATTTTAATGTTTATTTTTGAGAGAGAGAGCATGCGCAGGGGAGCAGGGGAGGGCAGAGAGAATGGGACAGAGGATCTGACCCAACGCAGGGCTCAAACTCACAAACTTCAAGATCATGACCTGAGCCGAAGTTAGACGCTTAACCGACTGAGCCACACAGGTGCCCCGGAAATCCGAGTCATTCTCTGTCTGCCTCATTCTCAGCCGCACTGTCTTAATAAGCACGGCTCAGGTGTCTTCTAAATTCACAAAAATGGTGAGAAGCCTTCATCTCCTCTTGTGCGTTATGTGCTGTTAACTCACTTGGCAAAGTAAAGCTTTCAGTCTCCAGCCCCCTCTGCGGAGGCTGCCGCTTCCTAAATCAGGACAATCTGACTGATCAGAACTGCAGTTTTGACTGAACGCAGTAACTCCCCGCTCCCCGGTCATTCATTACAGGGGTGCAGAGAAGAGGCCTCTGAAAACTTCACGCTGCGTTTTCATGCTGGGTTATCTGCTGAGAAAGAACGAGAAAAGGCTAGAGCCTGACTCACAGAGCAACCCACAGATGGTATCTAGGCAGCATTCCTCTCTTGCCCGTTTGGGCTCCAGCAATGCGCGCAGGAGGAGGAAGTGGCATTCACCCATTGTTTCTGCCTGGGACCTGGAGCGGGTTCCACTCCCGTGACCACGGAGCACGGGGCTGCCCTTCCAGGACACAGGGGTTCTGTTCCCAGGCCTCTGTCCCGCCGGGCGCCCCAGCCTTCAATCTGTGGGAGCCGGGGAGGTGCTTATCAGGTTTTCCCCAACATTCCCAGAGGCCTTCAACTGCTGCCTCAGGTGTGTGCCGGCGGTGACTCAGGCAAAAAGCTACTGTATGCTCGGTGACTCAGAAACTAAATCATTAACTTGGTAAATGCCTGCAGAGCGTGGGTACAGGGAGCTGGGAGAAGCTTCAGAATGTGGGGCTTCCAGTAATGCCAGTGGGGATGGCCGTCCGAGAGCTGCAGCGGGTCGCCTCTCGGGCAAACCTACAGGGCCCCAGAGTCAGGATCTCCCGTCAGTCACTCCGACCGGCAGCACCTCACGGGGCCTCTAGAATGTACACCCAGAAATGTGGATTTCGCTTCTTAAAATTCCTGTCCGGTACAGTGGGAAAATGTGCAAAAGGCTTCTTGACTTAAACACACACATACACACAACTTTTGATTTAAAATCAGGTATATGCATTCACACACACACACACACACACATACAATGCCAGACAGTACTTGAGAAGGAATTCCAACCAAACCTCTCCCCCAAATGGCCATCATCGCAATCTTTCAGGCGGGCAACAGGAAAACCTTGGCAACTCTGTTGCGACACCAGAGGGTTTCTCCAGTGAGCTGGCCTGGCTGTCCTTCCCGCACCCCCAGGGTGTCTTGGCCGGTGTTCACAGGGCCTGTGCCCAGTGGGGCTGGCAGGTGCCTCCAACAGCGAGCAGCCCGGGCCAGGGGAGCGGGAGGGGACGAGCAGGGGAGGGAGCCAGGAGAGGAGGCAGAGCGGCCGGGGAGCCGGCCAAACGGCTGAACGGGCTGCATCGGCTGCTGACAGCTCCTCCAATATCTCTGCGGTCCTTTCCCGCGCCCCGCGCGGACTCCAGGGGAACCCAAAACCCCTTGGCCCGGGCGCCTCCAGAAATTCATAGATGTTCATTTTCAACATGGAGCCAGACATCCATGATTTTGAAGGCTGACAAAAACCAACACAGAAGGTGAGGTCACCTTGACATCCCTTAATCAAGCCGTGAAGTTCAAGTTCCGCCTGCTGAGTCATCTCTTATTTTAATCATGGTTTAGAGCTTTTCCTCTTTAGAAGAGTTTGTGTTTGAATGTTCTAGGGTAGATGGATGACCGGACCGATAATGCTTATGCTGTCTTTCCTCTTTTAGCCACGCAAAGGCAAATAATGGTTAAGGACGGATGAAATATTTAACAGTGGCCATGCATAATTTATCCCCGAGTGGATGCTCATTTCAACCCAGCGCTTGGCTCTCAATTAGGGCTTCTCAGAACAGCAAGCCACTGTCTCCTTGGCAAATTGACATGCTGCTCATTTTTACTCCTTTCTTCCCACGACTAATTGTTTTTACATTTTTCTTGTTGAGGTACTCATTCCTAGATGTCGTTTTCAGCAACAGAAAACAAAAGTAAAAACTGTGTAGCAAGGTTTTCTGTAGAGTCATTTCTGGGCCTGGGGGTTTACTTAGAGCTTCAGAGACATAACCGGGAAGGAGAAAGATAGATTTGCAGATACAACTATTTTTGATGTAAGGTAGACTGTTTAAGGAAGCCGTGTGTCCCCTGAGGTGATATATGATTTCAGGAGAAATCTTAGGGGGAAAAAAGTATATATAAAAGAAAAAAGTCACTTCTCCCCAAAATCACTTTTCAGAGATAACCACTCTGAAGTTTTTCGGTCCATATGCACATCAAGATGTATTACCTGGTGTGTATTTTGACCAAAACAGGATCCCAGCAACATATAAATTATTCTGTAGTTTGCTTTCTTCCGAGGACAATATATTGGGAAGATCTTTGCTCTGTCAATATTGTTCTGCATCATTTATAATGGTTTCATCGTATTTCATGGTATAGATGAGCCATGATTTTGTAAGACCAATTCCCTACTGTTAGCGGTTTTCATTTTTTCTCAGTTCTGAGCAGTGCTGGGGCCAACAGCTTTGTAAAAACACCTTTCTGTTCTTTGTTCCATTATTCCCTTGGGATAAATTCCCAGAAGAGGAATCATCAAGTCAGAGCATACACGTTTTTCTGGAAAAGGAGATTTGGTTCAAGAAAGTATCCACTTTTGGGGCACCTGGGTAGCTCAGTTGGTTGAGCATCCGGCTTCAGCTCGGGCCATGATCTCACGGTTTGTGGGTCTGAGCCCTGTGTCGGGCTCTGTGCTGACAGCTAGCTCAGAGCCTGGAGCCTGTCTTCAGATTCTGTGTCTCCCTCTCTCTCTGCCCCTCCCCTGCTTGTGCTGTCTCTCTCTGTCTCTCAAAAATAAATAAAAACCAGAAAGAAAATTTAAAAAAAAAGAAAAAAGAAAAGAAAAGAAAATATCTACTTTTCTTCCAGAAAGGCTGTTCTCCTTTACATACTTACCAGGGTTATGTGTGAGTCGTATTCCATCCCAAACCACTAGATTTATATGTTTTTTTTTTTTTTTTGCTCTTTCTTATTTAGTGGGGGGGGGGGGGAAGGATCTCATAATTTTACTTTGCAGATTTTATATTAGTAGTACAAGATTTTTAAAAATTGTTTATTTGTATTTGTTTTATTATTGTCTCTATTTGGATCCTTTGTACAAGGTTGAACAAACTGAGGTATTTGCCTTTTTTTTTTTTTTTTAACGTGGCGTCCACACCCAGCCTGGAGCTTGAACTCACGGTCCCAAGATCAAGAGCCGCATGCTCTCCCAACAGAGCCAGCCAGGCACCCTGGCCTTTTCGTGATGTATACAAGTTGTTTTCTAGATTCAGGAAGTCTTTGAAGCCTCATGTTTTCCTAATTAGCCATTTGCTTCTTACCAGGTCTATCCTTGGTTTTTGTATTTCTTGTATAGGAATCTCTTCTTTCCTCTAGTAAAATCCTTCTTTCTTTCCTCTTATAGTTCCAATCTCAAAATTATATAAATGTTTACTCAATGTATCCCAAGTGTTAGAGTACTTTTTGTTTTACTTTTTTTTTCATTGTTTATTTATTTTTGAGAGAGAGAGAGAGAGAGAGAGAGAGAGAGAGAGAGCATGAGTGGGGGAGGGGCAGAGGAAGAGGGAGACACAGAATCCAAAAGAGGCTCCAGTCTCCAAACTGTCAGCACAGAGCCCAATTCAGGGCTTGAACTCACCAACTGGGAGATCATGACCTGAGCCGAGTCGGTCACCCAACTGACTGAGCCACTCGGATGCCCCCCAAATGGTATAGTACCTTTGTGATTTTTTTACATAAAAAATGTTAGTCTACCTGAAGGTGATCTAATGGTCAGGGGAAGGAAAGAAGCCTGGTTTTTTAAGGCTCTGTTAGTTATCCTAACATGATGTATTGAATAAGACCCTACTTATTTGCTGAGCTGAAATCCTACCTTGATCGTGGACTCATTTCTTATTTGGCCAGATCATTCCGACTCACTGATCTCTTTGTCTACTTTGGAGCCGTTTCATACAATAATCATATTGAAGTTTTAAGACACATTTTATCATCTAGAGAGCATCCTTCTTCCCAACTGTTCTTTACTCCTTACAGAATCCGTCACTGGAATGGTAAAGAAATTTCCGTGGCTCGAACAACAAAAATAGTTTTACATAGTGAACACATTTTCTCCTTCTTTGTCCCCAATTCATCCCATTGTCATCCCCTTCTAGAGGGGATCAACTGTGATTTGTTTCCTGTTTACTTTGTTGTAGATTTTTTTTAGCATAAATAAGATAGTATGAAAATATATTATTTTCTCTTTTTTAAAATGCTTATTTATTTTTCAGAGAGACAGAGCATGAGCAGGGGGAGGGGAGGGGCAGAGAGAGAGGGAGACACAGAATCTGAAGCAGGTTCCAGGCTCTGAGCTGGCTGTCAGCACAGAGCCCGATGCGGGGCTCGAACCCATGAACGTGAGATCATGACCTGACCCGAAGTCGGACACTTAACCGACCGAGCCACCCAGGCGCCCCCAGAACATTACTCTTGACTAAACTTTAGACTTCATTGGGATTTCACTACTTTTCCACTAATGTCTTTTTTTCTATTCCAGGATCTAATCTGGGATACCACCTTGCATTTAATCCCCATTCACGTCTACAGCTCCATGATATATAACCAGTTTCATAGATTAAACAATCCCCTAGAGGGGCGCCTGGGTGGCTCAGTAGGCTAAGCCTCCAACTTTGGCTCAGGTCAGATCTCGCGTTCGTGATTTCGAGCCCCGCGTCAGGCTCTGTGCTGACAACTCAGAGCCTGGAGCCTGCTTCCAGTTCTGTGTCTCCTTCTCTCTCTGCCCCTCCCCCTCTCATGCTCTGTCTCTCTCTGTATCAAAAATAAATAAAACATTTAAAAAAATCCCCTGGGGATGGACCTTTAGTTTGTATCAGTATTTTTTTTACCCTTGCGGGTATGTAGCAATCAATAATTATACTCATAGGTCATTTTGCTATATGGAAATATATTGATATAAATTCCTAAAAAAGGGATTGTGGAGGGAAGAAGCACATGCGCTTGTAATTTTGATAGATACTGCTGGTTAGTGCTCCCTGGGGGTGCGTCCATTTATACTCCCGTCAACAGAAGGTACCGGTGCCTGAGTCCCCACACCCTTGCTAATCCTGTGGATTTTCACCAATCTGATGCCTGAAGAACGGATCTTATTATGAGTGAAACTGAATCTCTTTTCAGATGATTCTGAGCTTCTTGAATGAACTTTTCTTCCAATTCTCTTTTCATACACTTTGTCTGTTTGGCGTTTTTCTTAGCAATTTCCAGAAGCCCTCTGTAGGCACTGGAGAGTATCCTTTGACTATGAGATGTGCTGGCAAACAATTTTTCCCAGGATGTCACATTAACAACCACTGAGGTATAATGTGTTCCAATAAAATGTACTTTGAACATACAGTTCCGTGAACTGCAACAGACATACATTCGTAGAATCGCAATGGAGATACAGAATATTTCTATGGCCCTAACATTATTTTAGAGTATGCTTAAGAAGTTTTGTCATACAGAAACCTCTAATGTTTCTATAGTTAAAACTTAAAAAAAAAAGTTTATTTTTTTATCTGGGGAGGAGAGAGAAAGAGAGCACAAGTGGGGAAACGGCACAGAGAGGGGGAAAGAGAGAATCCCAGGCAGGCTCCAGGCTGTCAGCACAGAGCCCCACCTGGGACTCAAACTGTGAGATCATGACCTGAGCTAAAGTCGGCCGCTTAACTGACTGAACCACTCAGATGCTCCCATACTGTTTTTTTTTTTAAGTTTATTTATTTTTTTAAGGAATCTCTTCGCCCAACTTTGGGCTCGAACTCACTACCCTGAGAGATCAAGAGTCACATGCCCGCCTGGTGAGCCATTCGGGAGCCCCTCGTTTGTACACTGTTTTAATCACTGAGGATTTATGGCAGGGTTTAATGGTTGGGGGTCCTAGCCCCCTGCATTCGTTTGCTATTGCTTCTGTAACAACTTACCACAGACCCAATGGCTTCAAGCAGCACAGATTTATTATTCTACAGTCCTGACGTCAGAAGTCTGAAGTGGGTCCCGCAGGGCTAACGTCAAGGGATTAGTGGAGGCGTGTTCCTTCCTGGAGACCCTTCTGGAGGGTTCCAGCTTCTAGAGGGCTCCTTGTCCCATGTTCCTTGTCGCATGACCCCTTCCTCCACCTCCGGAGCCCCCGATGGCGTGTCCATTTTGTCACACTGCATCTCACGGACACTGACCCTTCCGCCTCCCTCTCACTTTTAGGGACCCCTGTGGTTATGTCGGGTCCCACCAGACATTCTGGGATCATCTCCCCGCATCAACATCAACCAACTGACAGCCCAAATTCCATCCGCAACCTTGATCTCCTCTTGTCATGGACCAAACATCCTCAGGTTCTGGGGCTGAGGACGTGGACGGTTTGGGGGGAATCCTCGGCCTGCCACAGCCCCCCCCCATTGTTTTTCTGTTTTCCTCCCCAGGGCTTTCCTATGTTTTGCTCATTAGATTTTGATATGAATGTGAGAATCACTTTGTCAGGTGAAAAGCAGAAACACAAAGCCATTGAGAGTGTCGTAGGGGTGGCCTGAAGTGTCCTGTGAATCGAGGGAGACCAGCACCTCGTCTGTCCTGAGCTGTCCCGTCCGAGACAGGAGGAGCCTTTCCTGTGGTTCGAACCCTGTCCCCTGGGGCGTCGGGTCTTCCTCGGGACGTCTTGTCCCTCTTGTTCGCTGTGTTCCTGGGTACTTTCAGCCTCTCCTTTGCCTCTTTCTCCCCTCTGTCTTCTCGCCACTGTTGTCTGTGTATCTGAAAAACATACTTATTTCCAGACATGAGAGAAAGCGTTGTGGGGCATAGATGAAACCAGCCTGACCATGACGTGGCAATTTTTGGAACTTTTTACTTACGTTTTAAATGCTTTTATTTAAAAAAATTTTTTAATGCTTTTCTTTATGTTTGAAGTTTTTGAAAATTCATCGATTCCTATTAGTGTGTGTGTATGTGTTTGGGTGTTTGAAATGTGTTTCAATCAGACAAGGATGCCAAATCTTATTTTTTTATCAAAAATTTTTAAAATATTTATTTATTTTTGAGAGAAAGAGAGACAGAGCATGAGCAGGGGAGGGGCAGAGAGAGAGGGAGACACAGAATCGGAAGCAGGTCCAGGCTCTGAGCTGTCAGCACAGAGCTCGACGTGGGGCTCAAACCCACGAACCGCGAGATCCGACTTCGGCTCAGGTCAGATCTCACCTTCGTGGGTTCGAGCCCCGCGTCAGGCTCTGTGCTGATAGCTAGCTCAGAGCCTGGAGCCTGCTTCTGGTTCTGTGTCTCCCTCTCTCTCTGCCCCTCCTCCTGTCATGCTCGGTCTCTCTTTGTATCAAAAATCAATTAAACATTAAAAAAATTTTTTTTTAATCTGAAAGAAGTGTGTTCGAGGATCAGCAAAATATCGTGTCTATTCTTGCAGATGGACAGTGGGATCTTTTCATTACGTTGCAGAAGAAAGATTCCACTGCAGGCCTAGATCGGCATTTTGTTAAACGTGTAGATTATTTTAGGGAGAAGAGCTTTATGTCCTGGACCCGCCTCCTCAGTGCGAATATACGTCCACTTACTTGCTTCCTTTCCATATTCTTTGCTCGAGTTTTACAGTTTCCTTCTTCAGGCTCCTGCACATTTTCTGTTAAGTATCTTTCTCGGTGTTGTTCTTTGTTCTATTAGGAAGGAGTTACTGTAACTGTTCTATTCTCTAACTAGTTACTGCGGGGCTTTTTTTGGTATAAAGTGTTTTAGTAAATAGCTTGCTCACTATTTCTAATTGGATAATCCTTCCAGAAGAATAATACAATGACGATACTTCCTTTTTAAAAAAATGTCACCAGTATTTCATTGGTTAAGAATAATCCCTTTAGGGGTGCCGGAGTGGCTCAGTCGGTTGAGCCTCCGACTTCGGCTCAGGTCATGATCTCACAGTTCATGGGTTCAAGCCCCGCATCGGGCTCTGTGCTGACAGTTCAAAGCCTGGAGCCTGCTTCCGATTCTGTGTCTCACTCTCTCTCTGCCCCTTCCCTGCTCACATTGTCTCTCTCTCTCTCTCTCTCTCTCTCAAAAATAAATAAAAGACATAAAAAATGAAAAAAAATAGAATAATCCCTTTCTTTCTTTATTTTAAGTGTTAATGTATAAGTAATCTCTACACCCAACACTCAGAGGCTCAAACTCATATCCCTGAGATCAAGAGTCACACGCTCCTCTGACTGAGCCAGCCAGGCGCCCCAAGAATAACTTCCTTAAATAAAACATTTATTTTTCTCATTGAAAAATTAATATGTTCACTGCAGGCAAAATATAGAAGAAGAAAATTTAAATTGCATTACCGCTACTTGGAAACAGCCACTGTTAGCATTTTGTTGTGTGTGTAGACTTAGAGTTTTCTCTTTTTATAAAAGTGAGATCCTACAAGACAGTCCTATAACTTGCTTTTATTTATTTTTTACTCAACATCGTGTGAATAGTTCTTCAACTCATTAAATATTCTTCTTCACGGGGCGCCTGGGTGACTCAGCCGGTTAAACGTCCACCTTCAGCTCAGGTCATGATCTCATGGTTTGTGAGTTCGAGCCCCGTGTCAGGCTCTGTGCTGACAGCTCGCAGCCTGGAGCCTGCCTCTGGTTCTGTGTTTCCTTCTCTCTCTGCCCCTCCCCCACTTGCATTCTATCTCTCTCTGTCTCTCAAAAATGAATAAACGTTAAAAAATTTTTTTAATTAAAAAAATTTTTAAATATTCTTCTGTAATTCCTCTTTTATGGTCACATAAGGTCTCCCTATGTAGGGGCATTGCCTGATTTATCAGCGCCCCTGTCGTTAACTATTTAAACTATTTCCAATTTTCTCCCATTGCAACTCTGCAAGGATGTGCACACAACCATGATTATATTCTCAGGAAAGTTCTTAGAACTGGAATTCCTGGATCGAGAGTTGTGCAAAAATTATACAATGCTTGATATAGATTTTGCTAGATTTCCTTCCAGGAAGCTTGTTCTGAGCTTATATTCTGCTGGGTGGTCCGGGCACCTCTCCATATTCTGGTCAGCACCAGACATCATCCTTCTATAATCTTTAATAAGTGTGTGAAAGACTGTTTAAAAAAAAAACCTTTAATACGGTGAAATCTTGTTGAGTAGCAACAGAGAAGTCAACAGTGAAAAGACAAACATCACTATAGAAGACAGTCTGCTAATCACTGGTGGCCGCTGAAAAGTGATTGTCCCCAGCCCAAGTGGCCATCCACTGAGGAATAAACAGCGGCCGGTGGGACACCCACGTAATGGGCAGTGCCAGCCACAGAAAGGAATGAGGGCTGGATATAAACCACGGCACGGAGGAACGTGAAAGCGGCATGCCAAGCGGAAGCGCTCAGACACAAAAGGTCGCCTACAGTAGGATACACTTCTTTGTGTGTGTGTTTATTTTCGAGACGGAGAGAGACAGAACATGAGAGGGGGAGGGGCAGAGAGAAGGGAGATGCAGAATCCGAAGCAGGCTCCAGGCTCCAAGCTGTCAGCACAGAGCCCGACGTGGGGCTCGAACTCACAAACCATGAGATCATGACCTGAGCCGAAGTCGGAGGCTTAACCGACTGAGCCACCCAGGCGCCCCTGTAAGATACACTCCTGTGGAAAGTCCAGAGCAGACAAATCTAGAGAGACCGGAAGTGGACTGGTGGTTGCCAGGGCGACGGGAGGATGGGGAGTGGTGGCTAAGGAGGGTGAGGTTTCTCTTCTGGGGTCTGAAAATGTCCTAAAATTGACTGTGGCGATAGTCACACAACTCTGAATAGACTTGAGTCTATGCCTCTGAATCTTTAAACACATGAATTGAATGGTATGCGAGCTACAGCTCAATAAAGCTATTAAATATCGATTCACAGGGCGCCTGGGTGGCTCTGTCTAGTGGCTGACGTCCGACTTCGGCTCAGGTCACCATCTCACTGTTCATGAGTTTGGGTCCCGCTTCGGGCTCTGTGCTGACAGCTCAGAGCCTGAAGCTGCTTCAGATTCTGTGTTTCCCTCTCTCTCTCTGCTCCTCCCCTGCTTGTGTCCTCTCTCTCTATCAAAAATCAATAAACGTTTTAAAAATCTTTAAGATATTAAAGAAAAAAGGATTCTCTCTCTGCCCCTCTCCCCAGCTTGAACTCATGTCAGGAAACAAAAAGAGATTCACAAACTTCATTCATTCGAAACACATCAACCGCCCGCCATGTGGACAAGAAAACACAGCCCCGGTCCTCATGGAGCTAATATTCTAGTGGGCTCGATATCACCCTACATCCTTGGAGAGACAATAAAAAGAAAATGCCGGACAGAAGAAACATTCTGAGCCCATCAGAAATTCCGCGGGCTTCTAGCTCACATTCCTTGAAGAACAGCAGTCTCTGGGTCACTGGACAGACCTGCTAGGTCACAGTCTGCACTTGACCAAGATTCCCAGGTGATGTGTCACTCCCCTGGTCCATTCGAGTTTGGCAAGCCCTGATCTACATGGCGACCTTCGGTCCCGGGCAGAAACCCTGCCTATACCACCCCGTGTCAACCCCCTACCCAAAGCAGAAACCCCATCCGTACTACCCCGCTGTGCCAAGGACAGGGACAGGGAGGTGGCGGTCCCACGGTTTGAATGGCCCCATCACTGGGGCCTCACGGCTTAGAGAACTGGCTGTTCAGTTAAGGAAGCCTCACCTCCAGAAACCTCTCCCCGCATTTTGGGGCGGAGCTGGCCCCCCTTGAGTGATACCCCTGCATTCGATTTCTCTTGTTGCGTAAAAAAGTCCCACCGGCTTAGAAGTTTAAAACAACACGCCTTTGTTATCTTGCTTTCAATGGCTCAGGAGTCTGAACACCTGGGTCCTGGGCTCTGCATCTCTCCGGCTGCCAGCAGGCACTGGCCGAGCTCTCTGCAGCTGGGGTCCTGATCCAAGCACATTCAGGCTATACATCCGCAGGCAGTTGTAGACCTGACGCTCTGAGCTCCTAGAGGCACCGGCAGTCCCCGCCCCGCGACCCCCACAGGGGGCGGGCAGGCGGGCTGCTTGCCTTCTTCCAGGTCAGCAGGAGCTCTCTCTGACTTCTCTCATCTCTGACCTCTAAATCCTCCTTCAGGGCCCGCCTGATTAGGTCAGGCCCACCCAGGATAATGTCCCTTTGATTCACTCAAGGCCAACTAATCAGCAGCCTAATCACAGGAGTGACATCCCATCATGTCCACCGACCCCAGCCACTCTGGGGATGACACAGGGCGCCGACTCGTCCGCCAGGAACCTTGGGGCCATCTTAGAACTCAGCCTCCCTCAGCTGCTGCTGCTCAGTACCAACACCAGAGGGCGCCGTTCCCACAGTGGCGTGCCTGCGCCTTGCAATGACCAGCCCCGCTCGGCCACGCGGGTGGGGTTTCTCCGGCTCTTTGTCTCTGGCCGAATTCACTGACTCCTTCCTCGTGATCTTCCTTTCGATAATCCAGGCTCTCTCCGTGCAAAACAGCTGCAGCTCCTTCAAACTGGCATCACATGACAAGACTTTGGAGTCAGTTTGCTCCAACAGCGATCTATCAGGCGCCTCCTGGGTGACGAGTACCTGTTAGTTATCCGGCCATTTCCTTCGCCTTCCCTGGGAAACGCTCTGGTGTGTCCATATTCCACATAGAAGGTAGCGGC
Organism: Mungos mungo; assembly: GCA_004023785.1. Lineage (NCBI taxonomy): Eukaryota > Metazoa > Chordata > Mammalia > Carnivora > Herpestidae > Mungos > Mungos mungo. The sequence continues at coordinate 179,883 of PISW01003470.1, read as the reverse complement.
CATCAGGCTCTCACTCTACTCCAGACCCTTGCATAGGTGAGCTCTTTGAATCTTTTCAACAATATGAAGCTGTAGCCTGTCATTCTACTGATTAGAAAACTCAGGCACAGAGAAGTTAAGAAACTCCAGAGAGGTCACACAGCTTTTCAGTGGGGAGCCAGAATTCGAAGCCAGACAGTTGGACTTTGGAGTCTGTGCTGTAGCAGGTGTGTTATTTCACGGCCTCAAGTTAAACTCTAGGTTAATTTAAAAATGCCCTTCATTTGTCATGTGAACTGCTGAAGACAGGGTTTCCTGCATCCTTGTTAAGGTAAACACGCCCTCCCTCCCAAATCTCATTGCATTTACTTCTGGCCATTGTTACAGCCAGAAGCCCCTGTCCGGTTTGTGTTTGGGGCTGATAGGCCTGCAGGGTTTATGGAGTAGTATCTCCTTTATGGAACACCTATTGTATGCACAGTGCTGTATCTTGTTCTCCAAAGACAGATAAAAACCTTTGAATCCTAGTGAACAGAGATTCACATTCCTGAAACAAGAAAGCAAATATATTCAGATGTTCCAAATAGTCTAACGATAGCTTTTGGGGACGCCTGGGTGGCTCAGTCAGTTGAGCGTCCGACTTCGGCTCAGGTCATGGTCTCACGGTTCGTGGGTTCGAGCCCCGCATCGGGCTCTGTGCTGACAGCTCAGAGCTGGAGCCTGTTGCAGATTCTGTGTCTCCTTCTCTCTTTGCCCCTCCCCTGCTCATATCTGTTTCTCTCTGTGTCTCGCAAAAATAAACAAAATGTTTTTAAAAATTATTTTAAAAAAGAGTAAGTTTTTGCTAGGGCAGTTAACTTTCTAACATCTTCTGACACATTCCCATCCATCTCAACGTGATATCCTAGGATATCCAACATGACATCCTGTGGGTCTGACGCTCGACGCCATGTCGCTGTTAGGTACGCAACAGGCCTGGGCTATCGAGCCTCAGTTTCCCCAAATGTGAAATAGGAAAATGAGTCCACAGTTCCGTGTGTGTGTGTGTGTGTGTGTGTGTGTGTGTGATTCTGAAATCCAGGAAACTCTAAAACCCACCAGCTTTCCCGACGCACCACCCTGATGAGCGCAGCAGACATTCAGTGACCAGCAAACCCTGAGCTGAGCCAACATGAGGTTCTTCTAAGGCCTTTAGTCACTCACTTGAGGTGAATATTCACACGTTTTGCTGAGAAAGGTCAAGTGTGACACCTGGGTGCCACCCTAGCTCGCCCCGAGTCGCCCTGGGATGCTGGGTGTGCTCTGGATTAGCATCCTGAAACCCACCAATACCCCGTTCCGAAACCCGCGGGTCCCAGCGCTCTAGTGTCGGGCAGGGGCCGCTCTGAGCGCTGGATGAGACGTTACAGGAAGCACCAAGCTCAGACCTCACGCACCCAAGGCCGACGCTTCCCATCCCTCTCAACCGGCAGTGCCTCCCCCGCCCCCCCCCCCACGCCTGTTTAGATGGAGGCAGAGAAGAAAACCCAGGACCCACATCTCAGTAGCCGGAAGGGAGAGAATTCCTCATCCCTCCAAACCTGCGATCCTCCTCTCTCATATCAAATCCAGGGCGGCTCTAGCCGTAAAGCTAAGTGTTGACATGCACGGAGCAATTGGAACCTTGACCCCTGCCTCCACAGCTCAGAGACCCTTTGTGCAGCTCCGTTCTGGAGGGGAAAGAGGGAGAAGGAAAAAAAACCCACGTCTAATTGCTGCAGAGAATTTTCCAGAAGCTTTCCTTTGCAGAGAAAGAAAGGGAATATGCTGTCGATGTTTCCTGCCACTGTAGTGTGAGAATTTCAAAACCTGGTTTTTCACTGTGCTTTTTTTTTTTTTTTGGCTCCGGGCTGTCAGCACAGAGCCCGACATGGGGCTCGAACTCAAGAACTGTGAGATCGTGCCCTCAGCCGAAGTCAGACGCTTAATTGACAGAGGCGCCCAGACGCCCCTCGCTGTGCTTCTTTGCAGATGGGTTCCAAATTACTTTGCTAGTGGGGAAACAGGAAGCAGGAGAGTGACTTCACATTTTAGACAGATGTGTTTATTAGGACCTCCTGTGTGCACAGGCAGGCTGCTGGCCCTCCCACCCCCCATCACAACAACAAATGCGTCAGACGTATTCTCTGTCCTCCAGGAACCTGCTGTCTGGGGTGGATTTACACCTTCACAGGAGGTGGAAGGTATCAGAAGGCAAGCTTACAGGGCACATCTGCTTGAGGGGCAGAAAAAGGGCCCTTGAAGGCTGGTGGGAGGCGGGGGTGGTGGGTCAGGGGCAGCTGGGGCATTGCAGACGGGAAATGCTGGCATAGATGTGGGCCTGGCAGAGATGCAGCATGTCCACGGGGCCCTGGGCTCAGACCCCGGACACCTTCAGGGACCAACAGGCCAGTGGGAGACAGGGGGCCGGTGCCCTCACGGGGTTCCCTAATCTTTCCTTTCTTTCCAAGGGAAGCCATTGAATCTGGCTGCTGCATTAAAAGATGCAGAGGGACACCTGCATGGCTCAGTCAGTTAAGCATCCAACTTCGGCTCAAGTCATGATCTCACAGTTTGTGAGTTCGAGCCCCGTGTGGGGTTCTGTGCTGACCGCTCAGAGCCTGGAACCTGCTTCGGATTCTGTGTGTGTGTGTCTCTCTCTCTGTCCCTCCCCTGCTCATGCTCTGTCTCTATGTCTCTCTCTCTCTCAAAATAAATAAACATTTGAAAAATGTAAAAAAGGAAAAGATACAGATATTTAAATGTAATGTTATCCAAACCAAACACGTCTGTGGATGTCCCAGCCCATTTGGGCCGCTAGCACAAAATCCCACAGGCTGTGACTTATACCAGCGTCCATTTCTCAGAGTTCGTTCTAGAGTCTGGAAAATCCCAAGTCAAGGCACCAACGGATTTGGCGTCTGGTGAGAGCCCACTTCCGGGTTGTGGACGTCAATTTGTCAGTGTTTCCTCACGCCGGGGAAGGAGCAGGGGAGCCCCCTGGGGTAGAAGGGCGCTAATCCCATTTCCAAGGGTTCCACTCGAAACCCAATCACCTCCCAGAGGCCCCTCCTGACCTCACCCGAGGCCTGGCCCTGCTCCCTGGGCTCCCGTCTATCATTTAAGGTTCAAGGAGAAAAGCCATGGAAACAGATCAGTCAGGTAGGGCCAGGGGGGTGGTCTTTGGACATCACGCGGCGGGCACTGGGGAGCCCGTGAAGCTTTGTGAGCAAGAAGGGGGACGACTACGATGTGCCCTGGGAGGACAGTGAAGAGGGCGGGCGGCACGGGGGCAGGGCAGGCCTTCCTAACGGGTCAGGTTAGAGGGGCGGAGGCTGGCACAGGAACCAGGAGGTGCCTGCTCCTCGGAGGCAGTATGTGGTGTGAGTAGCGCGTTAGGACTTTGGTTCTGGAACCAGAGTGTCCGAGTTCAAATCCTGGCTCTTGCCTATACTAGTTTTCATCCTGGGCAAGCGAATTAATCTGTCTCTCTCCCTCACAGTCTCTTCATCTGTACAATGGGCATCGCAGCAAGGCCCGCCCACCTCACAGGATGTAGTAGAGATCCCTGTGAGCAGGGCCCGCACACCGTGAGTGCTCAGGACACAGTAGCAGTGAGGACAGTGGGCAAGGGACCCTAGGGTCGCCAGCGCCCACGGAGTTAAGCAAGAACCAGAACAATACACATAGTATTCCTTGGGGGATCTTTTAAACCTCACCAAACCAAGGCCACACCCCATTCCAATTAAATCACAATCTCGGGGTGGGGGTGGGACATCAGTATTTTCCGGAAGCTGCCCAGGACTCTCCAATGTGCAGCCAAGCTTGGGAACCATTGCTAATCCAGCACCTTGTAAGCCTGAGGCCTGGCCTGGATCTGACCTTGAAAAGACACAGACAGGCAACCATTTTGTAGCTGGAGGTGAAGCCAGATGGGGGTGGGGGGTGGGGAGTGGAAGGGCGCGTGGCCTTGGGGCCCAGCTAGGGACTACGATTAGGGCTCCGGGGCGACCTGGCCAGCCTGGCAGCCACTGGCGCCCCCCGCCCCCCAGGCTGGGATAGAGCCCGCTGCCCGCCCCCGCGGAGGGCTCGGGCGCAGGAGACCAGAGCGGCGGCTCCGAGCCCGGCTTGGGCGCCAGAGGGAGCTCGTGGGGAGGCGCCACGGCTCCATCCCTGCAGCTGGTTCAAACTGGTTTGGGCAGGGTGCGGCCCTGGCGGGCTGCGTGCCAGGCCTCAGGCTTGCTGCCTGCCCCAGGGTCTCCCCAAGAGCTAGGGACTGGGGGACAGGGCGCCGGGGCAGCCAGGCGCCACTGCGAGGCTAGGAGACTTTTACACACTCATCCCCCTTTGTTGAAAACCATTGATTTGGCCTCCCATGGGGGTCCCCGGGGAAATGCCCGCAGCAAGAGGAAGGGAGCCCCCAAATAGGGGTCATTCTCCGACGCTGGCGTGCATCAGAGCCCGCTGCAGGGCTGTTAAAATGCAGATGTTTTGCTCCCCAAAGATCCTGATTCAGAAAGTTGGGGGAGGGCTCCGGGCATCTGTATTTTTAGCAAAATGTTTCTAAGGCATAACCACACATTGAGGGGGAGAAAAAAGACGGAAAACAAAGTGACTGTTGGACAGCCAACTCAGCCCAGGGTACGGCTCGCCGCTTCTTAGAGAAGAGCACAGATCTTTCCCCCAGACAGCCCAGCTCCCGGGGAAGGGGGGCTGGGCGATCTGCACTTTTAGATAATATCCCAGGCCTTTTTTTGTTTGTTCGTTTTTCTTTTAATGAGTCATTTTGGGCACTGGCTCGGTTTAACTATTAGAACAAACATCATTGGAAGAAATAAAGCACTACAGATATCCTGAGACCCTGTTCATAACCCTCCTCGGTCGCCCCCCTCCCCTTCCCCCCTGAATGTGGCCCGCAGAGTTCCCTGCACAGTTTTATATCCGTCCTCCATATGTCTGTATCCATACACAATGTAGAGTGTGGTTTTGCATGTTTTTAAAACTTTATGGGAATGGCAGCGTGCCCTAAGCGTGCCTTCTGCAACTTGTCTTTTTCTTTTTTCTTTTCTTTTTTTTTTTTTTTTATTCTTTTTATCATCATGTTTGGGAGTCTCACCCATCAGGGGGACGTTTGCTGTGCCCAGGTCTCTTCAGCTAATCTGAAGCCAGTTCTGGGCTTTTCAGAGTCAGGGCCCCCAGCCAGCCTGCAGGGGTGAGGGTCTGAGCTCGGTTCCCGGGTGTCTGTGATGACCGGAAGGGCTCGGAGCGTCAGGAAAATCAGGATAGTAATGAAAGGCCAAGTTCAGGTTCTGTGGGTTCCTATCCAATCCTGTAACTAACCACCTGTGGCCCGACTCTTTGCCAAGATTTTTCCAGAATGCGTCTCTGACCTGAAGGTCTGACTGTTCGGGCAGGGGGGTGGAGCAATGCGCAGGGGGCAGGTGTGAGTGACGGATTACCCCAAAGACGGATCCAGGACGTGTTATGCCCCCCACCCGGGAGTTCAGATAAACTTTACATTTAGCTTGAACGGGGCGTGAGGGGGGCGAGGGACGCGGGTCGTTGCGTATATTTATTTACACCCCGAAGCCCAGCTTGACTTTGTTGAACGAATGTAACGTTAAAAGGGGGCGGGGAAGGGGGCGTCATAGGAAAAATTAGAACTCTAGACTTCCCTACACCTCTTCATCATTTTTAGGATTTTCTTCATTAGCATTGTTTTGGGGGGTTGCACCCCGCCTCTTCTGCCTCTAGAGAGTCTAAACAACCTCCCAAGGGTGTGGGGAGGGGGTCGAATAGTGAGCTGGAGAAGTCCCTGGGGAGTTTATTCAACACGCCGCCCCAGCGAGGAAAAGGACCGCTTCCACCGGTTTCTCTAATTTCCAGATCTCTCCGCCGGGCGCAAACAAGCTGCTGGAATTAGGACGGCCCTGGGGGCGGGGACTTCGGTCTTTAAATGAAAGGATCCCGTTCTCTATCCTGGATGCTGGAGACACCCCAGGGGCTTTAAAAACTCTGGCGGCCCCAGCCCCACCCCCAGAGACTCCGACGGAATCCGCCGGGGTGAGGCCTGGCTTCCGGGCTTTTGAAAGCTGCTAAAGTGCTGTGGCGCTGGGATGCGCGGCTCCGCCCCGATTCCAATGAAAACGGGTGGTCTATACCGGCGGTTCTCAAACTCGGCTGTCCGTAGGAATCCCGAGGCGAACTTCAAAAAGTGCTGGTGCTCAGGTCCCCACCTCAGAGACTGTGTGCGGGGCTGGACTTTGGAAGTTTGGGGAGTCCCAGCTGATGACAATATGCAAGCGAGTTTGAGAATCTCTGCTTTACCAGGTGGTGCGAGGGCCGGGCGCAGTGAGCGCCGCGCGCCACTGGGTGGCGCTGCCCACTCGGCCCGTCGCTCGGGGAGGCGCGGGCCGCGGCCGGGTGCGCACCTGCCCCGCCTCCTCCAGGCCGGCCGCTGGGCATGCAGCCGGTCGGGGGCGGGGCTCCGAGGCCGGGACCCGGCCACCGGCTCCCGGGCAGCCTCCGTCAGCTGGACCCCGCCGCGCTCCTGATGCTGCTCGTGGACGCCGACCGGCCGGAGCCCGTGCGCAGCGGGGCGCGCGAGCTCGCGCTCTTCCTGACCCCTGAGCCAGCGGCCGAGGTAGGGAACGGGGGTTGGAGGTAGGGGAGGGAGGGTCTCGGGGGAAGGGAGGAGGGTCTACGCCATTGCACCCCGGGGCAGGAGACGTGGGTGCGGCCTCCGGCTCGCGGGGACCCGAACCCAACCCTCGGCGTCCCCGCAGCTTCTCGCGCGCGGGATGCGAGGCCCCGAGGGCCCCCTCCTTTGCGGAGAGAGGACCGCCCAGAGATGCTGGGCGGGTCGCGCCTCTCCCCCTTTCAGCCACAAGGCCCCAGGGGGCCCAGGGTCGCCTCGCATCCGGACGGGGCCCCCAGCATCGGCCGGGCCCTGGGGAGGCCGCCCCCTACCCCCGGTCTGGCCCCCGGCCGGGCGCTTGGCCCGCTGCGCTCGGAGCCGGTGCCTGCGGCCGGGGAGGAGGCGGGCGGGCTGCGTCTGTGCGGGGAAGTACCAGGCCTCCTCGGTCCTGCTGTTGCTAAGAAGGAAAATACCTCGTCTCTTTCTGTACTTTCTATTTTAAAAGCACAGAATAAAAAGTAGATCTGAAACTAGGCCCTTCATCTTCCAACTGAAGCCGGTCTGTTACCAGTGCGTGAAAGTTATTTACCCAAGTCCACCAGGAGTTATTTCGGGGTTGAATTCAACTCCTGCTCTTTTTAAATCTCAGAAGCAGGACAGAAATATATCAGATAAAGGGTGAGCCCGGTCGTCTTTTTCTCTGCTGCCCCAGCTCCAGGTCCCAGAGATACCCCACACCACCAGCGTGCTGTGTGTCATCCCAAACCCTCCGAAATGCGTTGACCGATGTGGGTAGGCGTATATATCAATAATGTTCTCGTTTTTATAAAACACTGCTTGATACAGGAATGCTGTGCTCCAAGTGGCTTTTTTTCACTCAAAATACCATGCACAAATGTGGAGTGGCTCCTACTGATGAGGTGCAGGGCTCTTTAGGGGGGTGAAGACGTTCTGGAGTTCCTGGTGATGGCTGCACAACCTTGTGAATGTACCGAAAACCACAGAACTGTATGCTTTTGGAGGGCGGGTTTTATGGTACGTGAGTTACCTCTCAGTTTTACAAAATCGTGAGGACATATTTTCGAGTCAGAATGTAACCGTAAGAGCTGTCCAATAGAAATATAGTCTGAGCCACAGACATGAGCCACTCCTATAGTTTTAAATCGTCTGGGAGCCACACACAAAAAGGAAAAAGAAACAGGTGAAAGTAGGCTTCGTATATTTAAAGAAACAATTCCTCCAAAATATCGATCCTTTCAACGTGTAATCAATGTAAAAATTTTAGTGAGGTTTTTTGGTTTTGTTTGGTACCTAGGTCTTCAAGATCAGGCTTTCACAGTGAACTTACAGCTTATCTCAGCTGGGACCGGCCACATTGTAAGTGTTCAGTCGTCCTTTGAGGTCGGTGGCCTCCGTGTTGGAGAATAGTCTCCGTCAGCCTTTGGCTTCCTAGTCCCGACAACTAAGTAACAATTACTCCTGGGCGGGCACACACTGTGCCCAACCCCGTTCACGGACTGTCACTGCCCCTGGCAGTGACCCAGGGGCCAGGCGGGTTCTGGGCCCATTGAATAGCTGAGAAGACTGAGGCCCTCCTGGAGGAAGGGTCGCCAGGAACGGGCGTTTGGTTTGTCTGCAGGCTTTCCCTGGTTTAAGTCACCGAGCGTCTTCCTCGCTCCTTCTCTCCCTTGCTCTCAGCAGAGACCTGTCGTTGTGCCCGGCGGCTAGACCTCAGCTTCATTTTGTCTCCATTAGGGCCCGCCTTCCAGAGACACTGCGCGCGTTAACTTCGTTTTCCCACGCGGGGCCGCTTTAACTCAGGCGCGGGCTGCCGCGCGCTCGTTTGCACGGGCGGTAATGAACAGCCCAGCTCCCCGGAGCTCCCCGCGGCAATAAACCCGCTTCGAGCGCTTGCTGAACTTCATTTACCAGAAGCAGCGTCACTGCAGCCTCTGGTTAAGGCTTAATTCAGTAGCGGGTCCCCGCGCCCAGGCCGTTTGCAGACGGGCCAGTGAGCTTGAAGAGGGGGGTCTGGTTTGGGAACAGGACTTGACAGCAGGGCCCTTCTCCTGGGGCCCCTTTTGGCTTTTGTTATTATTATTTTTTTGATGTTTATTTTTAGAGAAGAAACGGAGCACGAGCAGGGGAGGGGCAGAGGGAGGGGGAGACGCAGAATCGGAAGCAGGCTCGGGGCTCTGAGCTGTCAGCACAGAGCCTGACGCGGGGCTCGAACTCAGGAACAGTGAGATCATGACCTGACGTGGACGCTTAAGGGACGGAGCCACTCAGGTGTCCCCACTTTTGGCTTTTAAATAGAGCGGGCGGGGGCGGGGGGGGGTCTGAGGCCAGCCAGCCCCAGTCCTAGGGACAAGCTGAAGTGGGCCTGCATCATTCCACACCGCGAACCTCTGCCATGTGCTGGGAGCTGGGGACAGCCGTGAGACACGCAGGGGCCCTGCCTTCAGGACACTGACGACAGACACATGACACACAACACCTCCAGACGGGGCGGTGTGGTAGAGGGTATCCGCGTGAATCGGGGAGACGAGGGGTGGGGGAGGTCTCTCTGAAGAGGCTGGGACCTGAGTGGTACCCGCTGAGGGGTGTGCAGGGAAGAGGAGGCACAAGGACCTGACTTTGCTGGGGGTGCAGTCCGGGAGGGCTTCCTGAGGCAGCAACACGTTAGGCTGAGCCCCGACGTGTGAATAAGGAGTTGGCCGATTTCTCTGAGGAGAGAACTATCTCAGGCAGAGGAAACCAAACTTGCAAAGGCCCTGGGGTGCCCGGAGGGATGGAAGAGCAGCAGGTGGAGGGGGGCAGAGGGAGGGGGCGCAGAGGGAGGCGTAGCCGGCGAGGAGGGCGGAAGCCGAGCCCACACTGGTGCTGTCTCCCAGGACCATTGCACGTGGTGGCGAGTTGACGTTGGTTGGCAGGTGAGCGTTTTACTGTTTCCGGTGCCTTTGGGGCATTCTGTTCAGCCAGGGTTTTTGTGTCTTACTTTCTCTCTTTTTTGGGTTTGAACTTCCTCTTTTGAGGGAGGTTTCAGGGCGGTCTCCAAAAGCTGCTCAGAGATGGCAGGGAGAGCCATGGGTGCCTTTTGGGCGCCCTCTGATTTCCGAGGGAAGGGGGCCCGCGGCCCTCCCAGGTGGCGGGGCGCGGAGAGCCACCCACGGGTGACTTCCTGGCCAGGCTCGTTAGAATCCTATTTGGTTGGTGTGCTGGGACCCAGGACAGGCGTGGCCACGATGAGGAGCGTGGCCGAGCTGGAAACAAGTGAGCCAGCGCTTTCTCACGCCCAGCGGCTCCGCCCGAATGAGCGGCCGAGGAGAACAGCCAGAACCTCCAGGTCTTTTAACCACAGGTGCCTTACATCAGGGTTTGCAGACTCGAGGCCCAGGGGCCGAATCCAACACTCCGATGTGATTGGATCAGTCCATACGGGGTTTCGTAAATGGAGAAATTTCATGAAAAATTCTGAGTCTGTGGTTTATTTAAAACATTAGACAGTCTGTTGTTTTTTGAGTAAACTCTATGCCCAATGTGGGGCTTGAACTCACAACTCTGAAATCAAGAGGCACCTGGGTGGTTCAGTTGGTTAAGCCTCCGATTTCAGCTCAGGTCATGATCTCACAGTCTGTGAGTTCAAGCCCCATGTAGGGCTCTGTGCTGACAGCTCGGAGCCTGGAACCTGCTTCCGATTCTGTGTCTCCCTCTCTCTTTCTCCCTTTGCCACGAGTGCATGCTCACTCGCTCTCTCTCTGAAAAATAAATGCACCTTAAAAAATAATAAATAAAATATTAGCTAGTCTGGTAGTTCTAGGTCTCTGTTTCCTAGTTGTGGCCCCATTTGTCATACCCCCCCCCCACCTTGTAGGACGAAATTTCTTTTACTGTTTGTTTATTTATTTATTTATTTATTTATTTAGGGAAGTGGGGGACAATACCAAGCAGGCTCTGTGCTGTGAGCACGGAGCCCGATGCGGGGCTCAGTTCCATGACCTCGGGCTCAGTGCCACAATCTCGGGATCATCACCTGAGCTGAAATCAAGAGTCGGACATTCAGCTGACTGAGCCCCCAGGCGCCCCCCAGCCCTCCCTGCGCGGCCCCTGTGCCGAAGGCGGCATCCCTTACCCTTTACCTGTTGCTTGAACTTTTGATTTTTCTGTCATCAGATAGGGAGGAAACAGAACAACTTCTCCAAACCATGTGTTTGGACTGAAGAAAAGCACAAACTAGCCAATGATGCTCCAAGTTTCGTAAAAAGCATAGTGGAGGCTGCTTCTCTGTCAGAGCAATGTCTGCTCTATTAGGTCCACCCTGCATGCCCCACGTGTTCCGTCCGTGTGAGCTGCTGGCTCGCCTTCGCCTTCAAGTTCGGGATGTCTCGATGCCCTGTCTTTTCCCGTAGTTCTGTATGCATTTACGCCTCAGACCCTTATGGCACAGCTGCTGTGTGCCAGGCACTGTGCTGGGCACCAGCAAGAGGTCTGCGGGGCAGAGGCGGTGCCAGCCCTCAGGGACGGGGCTGCGGTCAGGGAGACAGGCGGACTAGTAAGCACCGAGCCGAGTAACTACGTGGTGACAAGTGCCATGAAGGAGACAGCGTGGGGGACTGTGACAGAGACACACGGCGGGGGGGGGGGGAACCGCCAGGCCCAGTTCCAGCAGCACATGCATGGCCCGAGGGGGAAACATGAGAAAAAGAGAGGTGCCCATGGATGTCAGCGGCCAAGGGCAGGAGGGGGCAGGACTAGACCAGCGCCTGGGCCATGGGGAGGACTCTGGATTTGACTCTAGGGCCCTGGCCACGGTCAGGGGTGAGCTGGCCGTGAGCAGGGGGAAGACATGATTGGATTTACGGACTCCTGGCTGCAGGGATCGAATGTGCTGGAGGGGCTGGGGGGCAGCAGATGCGGCCGTCCAAGCGGACGTGACTGAGCCGGCCACATTCCCTGAATCGGAGCCTTCGGGGGTGCGAGGGGCCAACCCACGGCGGGAGCTTGAAGCCGGCAGCGTTTCTCAGAAGAAGTTCCAGCCCAGCAGTGGAAGGAGCCTTCCCGGCCCAGCCCAGAGCCTCGGCTGAAGGTTCCCAGGCTGGCTGACCCTCCGCATCAACCGAGAAGCTTTAAGACAGAGGTTTCCGACGGTGGGGGCTGACTGCAGGGCTTCCGTGCCGTCAGCACAGGCCAGTGGACGGCGATGCCTGTGCCCAGGGGACGCTCGAGGCCACACAGAAAGGCAGCTCTGCGTGGCAGACCCCCGCGGGAGTAAGACCAGGTGCACGGGGGTGTGCGTGGTGCATATAACAACTTAAAGGAAAAAAACACACCTATTTCACGCATCTGTGAATAGAGATGAGGTTGGAGCAATCTCCAGGGGTGGGGCGGGGCGGGGCGCTGCGAAGCTGGAGAGCACTGCCCCCCCCCAACCCCCGCAGGGTCCCCACACTTTGCCGAAGGTTGGAGTCATCAGGGGGCCTTCCGTAAAAAATTCTGATGCCTGCCGCCTCCACCACCACTGCCCACCCAGGTCTTCTAATGTCCCTGGTGTGGATGCCAGCTGGACGCTGGGATTCTGAAAGCTCTCCGGCAGGGCTTGAAGCCTGGAGGGACCTGGACTGATGGACAGGTTGGAAAATCACCGTGGTTGCTGACTGTAGGGGGCGCCTGCGAGCAGGGCCCAGGCCTGGGGGTCTGGACCGGTCAGCTCTTCCCTGGTGATTCTGACCGTCAACCTGGTTGAGGCCACACGGCTCCCCTCTTTTGTGACCACCCTGCGTCCAGCCGGAGCCCCACGAGGGACCCTGTCTGTCCTGCCTGTTGCCTTGCCCAGAGGCACTGAGTGACTTCGCACATATCCGTTGAAGAAACACCCTTTAGAGAGGTGTGGACTCGCCCCGTCCTCCTGTTCCTGCTTGGGCTGGGTGCTGGGGGGACGTGGCCTGGCCTGGGGTCGGGTCCCGGCCCTGTGCTCGCGCCCCTCGCTGGACGTGGTAAGCCGCGGGAGCCGCCTGGCACAGGGTCCGACCTGTGGGCAGGGGAACCTCCGCCAGGATTGCTCGCTCGCTCCTTCCGCCAATGCGTGTGGAGCGGTACTGGGTGTAGACACCATGCAGGGGGCCAGGAGGGAGAGCACGTGGGGGTCACCCCGTCCGTGGGGACTGAGCAGGTGTGGGGCAGTGACGCGCGCTCGCTTCTCTACAGTGTCCGGCAGTGGGGATTTCAGCCTTTCAGCCTCCGCTTGTGCCGAAGATCACGAGTTCTCCCTCCCCAGCGCGGCCTCCCGTGGGCCCGGAAGTCCGGGGTTAACTTCTTGACCTGGGTGCGTGAGGCCAACCGTCGGTTCTGGGTTTGGGATTTTGCAAAATGCAGTTGCTGAGCATGGGTGCAAATGAGCTCCAGCTCCCCTGATGCCACCTCGCCCTCTGAAATGACTCCTTGGTGCGGGTGGGATGGAAGTTGGGCCTGTGGGTTCTTTTAAAATAAATTGGAGTTGGTATTTCTTTTTTGTTTGTTTGTTTATTTATTTTGAGAGAGAAAAAGAGAGGAAGGGGCAGGGAGAGAGAGTCCCAAGCAGGCTTTGCACTTAATGCGGTGCATCTCCAGTTTTGCTTTTAAAATACGTTTTGTGGGGCGCGTGGGTGGCTCAGTCAGTTAAGCATCCAACTCTTGGTCTCGACTCCTGTCGTGATCTCATGGTTTATGGGTTCCAGCCCTGCATCAGGCTCCGCATTATTGGTGGTGGTGTGGAGCCTGGTTGGGATTCTGTCTCTCCTTCCTTCTGCCTCTCCCCTGCTTGTGTGTGCATGGTCTCTCTCTCTCTCAAAATAAATACAATTTTAAAAATAAATAAGTTTTATTTTAAGAATAAAAAGTGTCGGGATGCCTGGGTGGTTCGGTCAGTTAAGTGTCTGACTTCGACTCAGGTCATGATCTCATGGTTCGTGGGTTTGAGCCCCGTGTGGGGCTCTGCGCTGACAGCTCAGAGCCTGGAGCCTGCTTTCGATTCTCTCTCTCTCTCTCTCTCTCTCTCTCTCTCTCTCTTTCTCTCTCTTTCTCTTTCTTTCCCTTCCCTGCTCCCATTCTGTCTTGCTCTCTTAAAAGTAAACATGAAAAAAATAAAAACAAAATAAAAATAGCGTATGAACATGTCACAAAATCCCCAGGTCCCAGTGGCTGTGGGGGGTGTGGGGACCCCCCCTACCCGGCTCCTCAGCCCCTGGCTGCTGCCTGCAGGGGCACCGCCCTTTTGTCTCTGTCCCCTCCCAGCAGGCACGACGGGTCCTTTCCCGTCCCCACCTGTCACCTCCCGTTTGTGCATCCTGCTGTTTTCACTCACTGTGTCTTGGAGATCTTGCCGAGTGAGTACAGAGAGAGCTGCCCGAGTATTTTTAGCTGCTGAACAGAACCGCATTGTCTGGATTACGGTTCGGGCAGCCTTTCCTCTATAGACGGATTTTTGGGTTACACGGATCCTTTTATTCTCGCAAAGTCTGTTGCAGGAGATTCTGTACTCATTTCGCGTTTGTACAAGTATGTCTGGGGGATGACTACCTAGTGGGGGGCTTCCTGGGCCCACGGGCACCTGGTTTAGATTTTGGTCACTGTTGCCAAGTGAGCCCTTTCAGGAAGTAGGGTCAGGACAAGTGGAGGGTAGAGAGACAGCCCTCTCTGGAAGCTCAGACCTAGAGGTCAAGGGTCCCCAGAGGCCTGGCTGGGCACTCTCGTTTGTCCTGCTTTGGGGCCTGAGAGGAAGGAGTTCCTGTGTCCCTTCTTTGGGAAGCGGGTTGTCCCCTGAGATGCAGGGTCCATCCTGGTTTGCAGCTCCCGCCAGCGCTGTCTGGAGAACCCCTTCGTTTGCTCTTCCCGGCCCCCCGCCCAGCTGGCCCCCGCTCCCTTCCCCCCAGCCTGGCCATCCTGTGCAGAGGTGAGGCTGCTCCTCGTGCCTCCGGTCAGGCTGGTGGAGGGGCAGACACCCACCTTGGAAAGACTTTACTCTGCTGTCACCCGAAGGGGCCCGGTGACCACTTTTGGAGAAGAGGTGACATCCCTCTTGCAGGCCCCACAGTCCTCAGGCTGCTTCCTGTTCACCCCCATGGTGGGTGCAGGGACCCCGGCCCAGCCTGGCAGGAGGAAGCCTGGGGCAGGGGCCGGCGGCGGCACTGGGTGTCAGCAAAAGCCAAAGAACCAGGCCTGGAACTCGGCGGGGCTGCAGGTGACTGTCCTCTGGCTGGCAGCGGGAGCGGATTTGGGAAAGCTAAGTAGATGCCAAATTCTAAAAAGTGGGAGTTTTCTCATCAAAAAAAATCCAACGTCTGGCTTCTCTAAAAGTGTTGCAACAGAAGGTGTAGGTCTTGCCGGCCTGGCTGAGTGGACCTTGTAGTTCCTAGGAGGACTTCCGTGTGTGTGTGTGTGTGTGAACAGCATTATTGTGACAGAATTCATGTGCCGAATACAAGTCATTACACATTATGTACAATTATTATGTACAATTAAAGTGTACAATTTAATGGCTTAAAATTTTTTTTAATGTTTATTTAGTTTTGAGAGACAGAGTACGAGCAGGGGAGGGGCAGAGAGAGGGAGACCCAGAATCTGAAACAGGCCCCAGGCCCTGAGCTGTCGTCGCAGAGCCCCACACGGGACGTGGGGCTCCAGCTCACCAACCGTGAGATCATGACCTGAGCTGAAGTCAGACTTAACCAGCGGAGCCGTCCAGGTGCTCCCAATTTAATGGTGTATTGTTTATTCACAGAGTTGTGCAACCAGTAACCCAAATCAATTTTTTAAAAGCTTGTTTATTTTTTGAGGGACAGAGAGAACAAGCGGAGGAGGGGGAGACAGAGAGGGAGGGAGAGAATCCCAGGCAGGCTCCATACGATCAGCACAGAGCCCAGTGAGGGGCTCGAACCCACCAACCATGAGATCATGACCCGAGCCAAAGGGGGACGCTTACCCGACTGAGCCCCCCAGCCGCCCCAACCCAAATCACTTTTAGAATGTTTTTGTTACCCCTGGAAGAAGCTCCGTGCCCTTAGCTCCTGCTCCCCCGTGTCCCTCCCTGGTCTAGCCTTGGCTTGTATAGATCTGCCTGGTCTGGACGATCAACATATGCTTGTGTTTTAAAGATACAAAGAGGGGGCACCTGGGTGGCTGTCGGTTGAGTGTCCGGCTTCAGCTCGGGTCATGATCTCATGGTTCGTGAGTTCGAGCCCCGCATCAGGCTCTGTGCTGACAGCTCAGAGCCTGGAGCCTGCTTCAGATTCTGTGTGTCCCTCTCTCTCTGCCCCTCCCCTGCTCATGATCTGTCTCTGTCTCTCAAAATAAATAAATGTTAAAACTTTAAAGATACAAAGAGGCCGGAGGGGTGGCGGCCCCGGTCAGCCAGCACACAGGTGTGTGTGGCTGTCCCAGTGTGCTTTAATTTGGGGGCTTACTTTTGAATTTTCAGACTGGTTGGCCTACACGCCCAGCTCACTGTCTTGAACAAAACGGGGCTGACGCGTTTCCACCTGGCTCACTGCTGGGTCAGGTCGCAGCCGCCGTCTTTCGACGGAGAAGGGGCCTCCTCTCGGCCCCAGTCCCCACCGCTCCCTGTTGCCTCTCTGGCTGGAAGCCGGGTATTGACTTCTATTCATTATCCTGCTTGCGCCGCTGTGGTTCCTAGAGAAAAGTAGAAGGTCTCTTTCAAAGGTGAGAAACGGAAACTCAACAGGGTGCGGAAGACACATTCCCTTGCCATCATCTCCTGCCTGGCGTGCGTGCGTCCGCGTGAGCACGGAGAGACCCTGGTGGGCCGGGCTGCAAGCACCCTTTGTGCGGGGTGGCCTCCTGCCGGGAGTAACCCGGGGAGATTACTCAGCGGACCCTCCTCAACTTCCATCTCGAGACGGAGTCTGAGGGTTGTTCTCTCCCGATTTTCAAACGGGAAACCAAGGCACAGAGACGGTCCGAGTGTAGTCAAGGCCGCACAGCATGCCACGCAGGGGTGGGACCAAAGAGCCGCCAATTCTCAGGCTGTAGCTCCTTTAGGAGAGCACACGTCTTCCTCCTTCCCTTGCTCGTTTTACTTTCCTTCCTCCCTCCCTCCTTCCTTCCTTCCTTCTCTTCCTGCAGCAGAGATGCCCCGGGCAGTGTGTTGGTTACCCACGGCCAGGTAACAAACTACCCCAAATCTTCGCGGCTGAAAACAACTACCATCCGATGGCGTGTGGTGTGTGACTTTGTGGGTCTGTGGGGCTCATCGGAGCGCCTCTGCCCCCGCGGTGCCTGCTGGGCTCAGTCACGGGGCCGCGCTCAGCCGGAGGGTGTGCTGGGCCGCAGCGTGGCCTCGCTCACGTGGCTGGGGCGTCTCGGTGCCCCTCTGCGTGGCCCTCCGTGTCCTGCGGCCTCTCCAGCAGCGTTGTCTGGGCTGCTCGACATGGCCTCTGTCTCCCCAGAGGGTGACTCACTTGCTTCAGGGTGTCCTGAGGCCGGACCCCGTGTCACAAAGAGCGGTTTCCACCTGTCCTGTTGGCCACAGCAGGTCGCAGGCCACGCCAGATTTGGGGGCGGGGGGTGGGTGGCGGAGTCTGACTGCCCAGAGGTGTGCAGGTGGGAGGGAGTCAGAGGGACGTCTTCAGAAGCATAAGCAAGCACCTACTATGTGCCAGGCATTGCTCTAGGCCCTGGGAGTGCAGCGGGAGGCACTCAAACCCCTGGCACTTTCCTTCCGGTGGTGGAAGAGGTCAGGGAACAGGCAAGATGTATGAGGTGTTAGACGGTGATGGAGGCCGAAGACGGACAGAAGCCGGTGCAGGGCAGGGAGTGGGGGAGGCCACATGGGCAGGGAAGGCCCCTGGGGGAGAGAGGTTTAAGCAAAGGCTGGAAGGAGGTGAGCAGTGAGCTTTGTCCATAATGGCAACAGCAGGTTCAAAGGCCCTGGGGTGAGGATGTGATGGGTGTGGCTGGTGGGGAGCGAGCTGTAGGCAGTGAGGTTGGAGAGCAGATGGAGGGTCCAGATGGCGTGGGGCTCACGAGGCCTCCATTAGGTGTTTGCTGAGGGAGGTGGAGGCCAGGAGAGGATTATTTTTTAATATAAATATATAAAAAATTTATGTAATATGTAATATAAAAAAATTACCATTTCAAAGTACATTCAGTGGTTTTTAGTACATTCACTGTGGTGTGCGGACAGCACATGACCTCATCTCAGGGCGTTCCCCCCAAGAAAGGAACCCCATGACCATTAGCACATCTTCCCCCTGCCTCCCTCCCCCCATCACCCCCCGGCCAGTGATCTACTTTCAGTCTCCATGGATTCGCCCCTTCCGAACATTTCCCGTAGAAGGAATCGCGTCGTACCTGGCCTGTGCGTCTGGCTTCTCTCCTGCAGCATAACGTTTTCGAGAACCATCCACATTGTGCCAGGAGTCAGGCAGGCATTCCTTTTCACCGCCGCGTAATATTCCGATGTGTGGGCGTGGCACTTGTGTCCATTCGTCGCTTGACGGGCCCGGAGTTATTTCCGCGTCGTGGCTGCTGTGACTCCCTCACAGGCTTTGGTAAGAACATCACATTTTCAGCGCCTTTGGGTCTCTTTCTGGGTCTCGGGACAACTCTGCGTTTAACGTCTTGAAAGCATGGCTTCCAGAGCAGCGCATGGCGTCACATCCCACCGGCGGCGGGGGAGGGCCCGGCGGCTCCACATCCTCACCGACACTTGTCACCTTCCATTTCTGTGGCCCCAGCCACGCTGGTGGCCGTGACATGGGCCAGCGGAGGATTTCCAGCAGAGCAGAGCTTTGGTCCGACAAGGAATAGACTGGAGTAGGAGGTGTAGACTGAATGGGGGCCAAAGAGGAAGCAGGGACCGGTGGGGGAGGACAGCGCCCTGCGCCAGGGCGGTGGCGAGGGGGGTGGACAGAAGCGGTTGGACTTGGACTACATTCCGAAGGCGGAGCAGAGGATTTGCATGCCCGGTGAACGGGGTTGAGGGCGGGGGGGCTGAGAAAGGACAACCTCAAGGATGCTCTTGGGTGTTCGGCTCCAGCAGCTGGACGGCGGCGCCTCCGGTGGAGGGTCTGCGTGTGGGGTTTTGTGCCTGTCGCTCACCGGCGGGGGCCGGCCCCGCTCTGGTTTTGTGGCCTGGCCCAGCTGGGAAGCTTGGATTGGCATCTGGGGAGAGTTATGTAAGGAGAAAGTATAGGCCATGATTCACGCCCACCTGCCGTCCCCACCGGCGGTGCCCTGAATGTCACTCTGAGCGAGCCATTTCCTTTCTCCCCCTTGGGAGGGGGACAGTTTATGCCCAGGGAGCGGCCCGGGATGACGGGGGCATTCATGTGCTTAGGGGCTGGTCAAAAAGGCGTGTGGGCTGCAGCCTACAGGACTCTCATTTCGGAGGCCACTTAGGGGATTATCTTGAGAGAAAATTGTCCCGTGAACGCTTTGTGGGCTTGGTGGCTTGGCTAATCCTGAGCTCCTTCCTGCTGGCTGGGAATGTCTTGGGGCTTGTTCCTTCTTCGCTGGCCAGTCAGCAGATGCTTGCTCCGCTCTCCCCTGCTTTGGGGCACTTGTCCTAGGTACCAGGGGTTGAGGGGGGGAGGAGAAGGGAGTGGAGACCACATCTGACCGGCAGCCCTAGAGAGGACACCCTTCCGCCTCTCTGAGGGGCCTCTTGGCAGTTACAGCCTTCAGCCCTGGGCTCAGAACGCTCAGGGTCAAATCTGACTTCAGTACGCATTAGCTGTGTGACCTTGAGCAGGTGACTTAAGCTCTCTGGTCCTCTGTTGCCCAGTGAATACAAGAGGGGGAAATGACAGCCCCTCGTGTATCAAGTTCTTGTGAGCCCCCAATGAACTAACTCCTGTATCGCGCTTAGCCACTGTTTTTGTTATCTGGGGAGAGAGATACATAAAGCACCCACTCATTATGCACCTACTGTGTGTCAGCCCTCTATTAAACGATTGACACATTTGTTATGTGAGGTTAACAGGTGAGCAAACCGAAACGCAGAAGGTAAGCCCTTGAATGGAGGTCACATGGTTGCCAGAAGAGAAGGGGCCCCTTCTGGACCCTCCCTGACAGGTTGGGATGTGCTTCCTGCCTTCGGGCCGCTCCGGAGAAGGAGGCGCCCATCCAGCGGGGCCGTGGGCTTTCCTGTCCCTCTGCAGGGTTTGATTTCCTAAGCGTGTGTGTGGACTGGGCCTGGGGTGTCTCCACCTGCATTCTGGAGGGAGCCACCCCCGCCCATCGGTCCCCCTCTGCCGTCTCCTTCCTTCTTCTGCAGCAGAAGGAGAGCTACCAACCTTCCCCTCTCCCGTCTCCGCGGCCTCTCGGCTCCTTCCTCCCCTCTTACTGCATTAAGGGCATTTTTTACCACGATCTTCCTTTTGGGGAGGGGGAGAACTTGCTGTGAGCCTCTTCGTCCTCTCTGTGCTGTGGTCCCCTTCCCTGTCAAGCCTCCCCCGTTCAGGCACAGAAATAGTCCCAGCTGTGAGATGAAGGTTCCAGAGTTTAAAATTGCAATTGGTACTATTTTTACTCCAGCCGGAAAGATGTTTTTCTGCACAGTCGTTTATGCCGTGGTGGAGGCGATGGCTCTGGTGCTGTCTAAACATCTCCAGGGACGAGAGGGGACGAGGGGCTGTCAGGTGGGGGCGGGGGGCAGGCACCAGGCTGCCCAGAAATGTCTGCTGTCACTTTTCTGGCGCAGAACGATGTGGCCTGGGAAGCCAGACAAAGTGGTTCACGTTCTAGGTGAACTTTCTTCCTAGATGCCAGGTAATTAAAACAAATAAAACAGGGGCGCCTGGCTGCCTCAGTCGGGTAAGTGTAGGACTTTGACTCAGATCATGATCTTGTGGTACGTGGGTTCGATCCCCGCGTCAGGCTCTGTGCTGACAGCTCAGAGCCTGGAGCTGCTTCGGATTCTGTGTCTCCCTTGCTCTCTGCCCCTCCCTCGCTCACGCTGTCTCTGTCTCTCAAAAATGAATGAACATTAAAAAAATTAAGTAAATAAAAACAGAGCAAAACCCAGCTATTTTATAAGCTGCGAAAATAGTAAATACTTGAGGGGAGAGAAGTGTTCAAATTAGTTTTTACGCAAGGGATTTAAACGGGGTTGTAAGCAGGCAGACCCTTTTCTGGTCACGTTTGGCTTGGCCCATGGAGTGTTAAAAAAATTTTTTTTAATGTTTTATTTATTTTTGATACAGAGAGAGACAGAGCATGAGAGGGGGAGGGTCAGAGAGAGAAGGAGACAGAGAACCGGAAGCAGGCTCCAGGCTCTGAACTAGCTGTCAGCACAGAGCCTGATGCGGGGCTCGAACCCACGAACGTGAGATCTGACCTGAGCCGAAGTCGGAGGCTTAACCGACTGAGCCACTCAGGCATCCCCCCAATTTTTTTTTTTAATTTGTGCTACCATTTAAAAATTGGGACACTTTCCATAAAATTTCTGGCTTCTCTCTCAAGGTGGAAGGCTCCGGGAGGGCTGAGCGTGTCTGCCGCTGGCGGCTGGCTGTTCTGGGTTTGGACAGATGCTCCTCAGATCGCCACAGGCCCCAGGGGCCCCCTTTACGTCACCCGTTAAGTTACTGCCCAGCCCTCGTGCCGCGAGTTGGGGACCCTTCAAGCCCCCCTTGTCAGGCCCCGTTCCCCGTTTCGTGCTCCCAGGGCTGAGTAAGCCCTCTGAATAGTGTTGCCAGGTAAAGCCCAGGTGCCCAGCAACGTTTGAATTTCAGATCAAATATTCGTTTAGCGTAAGTCCATCCCCTAACTTTGGGCAGTTCGGTCTGTATCATTCCAGGCCTTTCTGCTAAACCGCGTGCGTTCTTTGTGTGTTGTTACAAGAATAGGTTCTACTCTACGTCTTCTGCATCTTGCATTAACTGTCCATTGTGTTTCCCAGGAGGCATTTCTCAGAGTTTGTCAAGAGCAGACTTGGAGGCTGTGGACTCAAACCTCCATGGGAGTCCTGCCCACCCCCACTCCCGGCTGTGTGCCCTCAAGCAGGGCTGCCTCTCCTCTCTGAGCCTCAGTTTCCTTATCTGAACCACGGATGGTGAGGGCAGCGGTGTTCTAGTCCTGCCCATATGTATTTGTCTCCTCTGTGAGCGCTGCCCGGCGTGGATGGACCCTGGTGGCTTTACCCAGGCCTCTGTCCTCAGGTGTCACGATTGCTGCCTGATTATCACTATTTAAACGAGGCTACGAGAGGTTTTGAAAAGGGAAAGGAGGTCCAAAGGGAACTGGGCAGATAATCCTAAGACTTAGTTTGCTTAAAAAAAAAAAAAAAAGTGAAGGGCGTTTGTCTCCCTGGAAACCACTAGCTAATCTCCAGGATATTGTCTCTTTTCAGGCGAAGGAGGTGGAGGAGACCATCGAGGGGATGCTCCTCAGGCTGGAAGAGTTTTGCAGCCTGACTGACATGGTGAGTGTCTGCCCCAGGGGGTGTGGATTTAGGCCCAGGCCAGACTCCAGGGCCTTCCTGGGGTTTCCTGGGGAAGCCATTTTGGCGGTGATGTGGCCACCAGAAGGAATGGGGGCAGTGGCCGACGGTGAGAGGAGGACCACGCGCGCACTCTCTCTCACACACGGTCTCTCCACACCAAGCTTCCTGAGGCGGCCATCTTGGTAATGCCCATCCCCCCCATGGCTCCTATTCCACAGAGGAGCCAGAAGTGGGCCACCAGGTGGCACTCTCGGGCACCGATGCGGGGAGCCGGTCGGCGGGGATGCTAACACTATATTTAACTTTCCTCAGCTCTGCGCGGTCCGCCAGGCAAACATGGAGACAGCCAGGAAATGGCTTCAGGCCTGCAAGGCCTGGGAGGAGCCTCTTGCCCAGGCTGTAGCCCGAGGCAGGGTTGGGCATCACGTTCCTCCTCAGATCCCTTTGTCGTCTCTGGTCTCTGCCTTTGCCTCTTACCGTGTTTTGTTGAATCAAATCCCCTTGGCTGGGTGGAGAGGCAGACAGAAGATGGTGCCTTAGGCCCAGAAGACAAGGTCTCCACTACACCTTTCACAAAACTCTCCTCTAGATTTCCTGCGTCCCGGGCATTGTTGCCAGCCAGGCGTGGGTCCTTGAGGAGCAATGAGAGAATTTTCTGGAAGTTGCCGGCCACCTTGGTTTAAGGCCTGAAGGCCCAAAGGGTAGAGCTCCATATTGTGACCAGGACCTGCCTCTCTCTGGAGCCAGGGAGGCCTCGCTGGATCCAGTGGGGGGAGATTTCTGCCCCTGGGAAGCCCGTGTCTGGACAGGTGTTTCTGAGAGCCCAGGGGAGCACGGGTAACAGCGGCCCCGTGCATTTATCAAACACCTACTCGGTGCCAGGCAGAGTGAGACGTGGGTTCCCGTGCCCTCCCATTTCTCCTTGAAGCTGGGCACCGTGCCATCGCCACTCACTCACCAGACCTACCTGGTGCCGTCTTCGGGGACACAACAGTGAACAAGACAGAAACATTCCCAAGAGGACTGGCGTGCGTTTTGCTCTTGAGAACCAATTTTTTTTTTTTTAACATTTATTTATTTTTGAGAGACAGAGAGATAGAGCACGAGCCGGGGAGGGGCAGAGAGGGAGGGAGACACAGGATCTGAAACAGGCTCCAGGCTCTGAGCTGTCAGTGCAGAGCCCGATGCGGGGCTTGGACCCACGGACCATGAGATCATGACCTGAGCTGAAGTCAGAAGCTTAACCGACTGAGCCATCCAGGCGCCCCAAGAACCGATTTTCTATTCGGGGTGTGGGTCCAGGCAGGCGCTGGGTCATGAGACGGACTTTGAACAGCCTGGAGAGTCCTTTCTTCGTCACCAGACGGACACCTGCCCTGACTGGGTGCCGGGGTGAGCCTGATGATGCCAAGAGAGTTGGCTGTCCCCCTTCCCTCTGGGAGGGGAACCCCACCGCGTGTGACCAGGGCTGTCATCCAGTGTGGGAGCGATGGCCTGGAGGTGTGTTCAAGGTGCAAAAGGAGACTGCAAAGGTTTGGAAGAGGGGGGGTCTAGAAGGAACTGGGCACATGATCCTAAGGCTTAATTTGTTTAAAAAAAAAAAAAGAAAAGCAGAGGAGTTAGATTCTGCCTGGGAAATTGGGAAGGCTTTGCAGAGCAGGTGGTGATTAATTTGGGGCTTTGAAGGAGGAACAGGAGGATTTTGGCTGCTGGGGAGGGCGGGCGTCCAGGCAGAGGCACCGGCCCGTGGGTATGGTGTGCCGGGCACAGTGTGAAGCGTGGGGGCCCAGACGCAGGGGGCGGATTTGGAGGACGGGTGGACTGGTGACCCAGGGACATTTTGTTCTCAAGTCTCAGCCACCGTCCTCCTTGAGAGGAGACCCACTGTCCTCCTTGAGAAGAGACCCGCTGTCCTGCGTTGGGGTGAGAGTCAGCCTGGGTGGGGGGAGGGGTCAGGCCACCTTGCCTTTGAAACCATCAAGGCTCCATGGGGAGGGGAGCCGCGTCTGCGTCACCCAGAGGCCAAGGTGTCAGTGCTGCCAAGGCCCTCCCCCCACTGCAAGCCCAGAGACGCATTTATGCAAAGATTTCAATACCGATATCACACACATGACCCATGGACCCAGTCCCGCCTGCAGATATGTTCGCTGTTTCTGGAAGGAAAAGAAAAAGGAATTCACTGCTGACATTTATAGAATGTCATGCAAAAAAAAACAAAAAAAATCAGGATTTCTGGCTTTGGAAGAGCGAAGATCTGGCTCCCCTTGGGTGCCTGGTCCCACCCGGCCACTGTTGGCCGGAGCGCGTTGTGGCCGCCCCACTGCGGACGGCGTGGGAGCGCTCCGGCTTGTCACCGGCCTCTGCTCCTGTGGGGCCCCCTGACTCCATGGCCACCTGCCAGGTACATCTGTCACATGCTCACATGTTTTATGGCAGAGACTATGTTTCTCTGAATTTTGGGCTCTACTGAAAACGGGCAAATAAAACCACACCAAGAGGGTCGGGTGTTTCAAGAAAGGGAAGAGAGTGGGGCCCCTACGTGGCTCAGTCAGTTAAGCGTCCGGCTTCGGCTCAGATCAGGATCTCGCGGTTCGTGGGTTTGAGCCCTGCGTCGGGCTCTGTGCTGACAGCTCAGAGCCTGGAACCTGTGTCTTCAGATTCTGTGTCTCCCTCTCTCTCTGTCCCTTCCCTGCTCACACTCTGTCTCTGTCTCTCAAAATAAAGACATAAAAAAAACAAAAGGGAAGAGAGTGCGGTTCCCCTGGGAGTGAAGACCATTTCGTGTGTTTCTACACAAACGAGTGTGCCTGCGTTAATAGATGTGCCTGGTACGATGCTTTTGTGCCCCCTGCAACAGTGCTGGGCGCGGACGACACTTAGATCACCGAGAACCTCTTGTCCCCAAGGGCTGATGCTTAGTTTCTCTGGTGCATCCGCACACAGGGCACAGAGAGAGGAGGCCAGCTTAGGCCCTCCCTTCCTCTTTTGATGCAAGCCAGGGATGAGTGGGGGGGCCAGGTGATGTCAGACCATGGACATTGTCCCCAGCTCCCTGCCGTGGCCTTTGGAAACAGTGATCAAGTTAGCAGTCTGAGAGTGGCCAGGCTCCCTGGTGCATAGTCCAGAGGGAGGCCACTCCTTTTCCGATCAAATCAGGCTATTCGGAATGGGAGTCCGGCTTCCTGTCTGATGCATTAAGTCCACTGCCAGCCTGTCCTTGGTCGCTCTGTGTGACTGGAATTCACTGCCCTGCCACCTGTTTAGACGGTAGATAGAATGCTCGCTGCTGCTGTTTCAGGCTCTGAGTCCTCGTGCTGTGGGGTCCTGGGCCCAGCCCGTCACGTCTCCCTGCCTGTCTTTTCTCCCCTGTAAAATGGACATTACGGTTCTGTCTGTTGCCGTGTCAGACTCCCCCAGGATGTAGGGGGGAGAAACGACCGCCAGTTTATGACGCGCGCAGGGGCAGGGCACAGAGGGGATGCGGCACCTGCTGGGGCGGGCATGTCCAACGTGGCTTTTTCTCCCCCTTGTCTGGCGTCTGGGCTGGGAGCGCCGATGGCCGGGGACCGGCTGCTGTCCCTTCTCCCCGTGCAGCCTCCCTAGCTTGGGCTTCCGCAGCGTGGCATCCGGCCTCCCAGTGCCGAAGTGGAGACCACCAGGTATCTGGACGCGTGGGTATGACAGTGTCCTTTCTGTCCTGTTTGACTGGTCAAAACAGTCACATAGCACACCCGGATCCAAGGGGAGAGGACACAGACCCCGCATGTTCATGGAAGGAATGGAAAGGACTCGTGGCTCTTCTTTAGTCCACTCCAGAGAGTTCCACTGTGGGCCAGGGGAGGCGGGGATGTGCATGTCGCATCCGCTGCGGTGGCCACAGCGAAAGGGTAGGCGAGGGATGGGGGGGGGCGACAGAAATGCGCGTCCCCGTGCTGGGGGAGGTGCAAAGAGGCACAGCCGCTGTGGAAACAGTCCGGCAGGTTTTTACAAAGTCAAACACACCCCAACCCCACATCCTGGCGACGGTCATCCGCGATCACTACCCAAGAGAAATGGAAACAAGAGTCTGCAAAGCCTCGTCCCCAAATGTTCGTAGCAGCTCTGTTCAGGGTGCACCAAACCAGGAAGAACCTCGGGGTCCATCGGCAGTAGAAACGAGACAGTCGCACCCTGGACCTCCCGGCGACGCGAAGGAACGAAGCGCACACGACATCGGCAATTCATGAGCACGAGGCCCGTGGAAAGAAGTCAGACACTGCGGTGGCTTCCATAACATGAAGTTCAAAAAGAGGCAACACGAATTTATGGTGATGGGAAGTCAGGTAGGGGTTAGCGTTGGGGGCGTGGTCGTGCCTGGAAAAAGGCCTTCCGGCGGGACGGATGTTCCGCACGCTGGCCTGGGCGGTGGTGACACAGATGGGAACATACGTACAAAATGCGTCCAACTGGCCACTTGAGGCCTGAGCACTTGGCTGTCTGTCATTTCCATTCCGTTAAAAATAATTAAGAATAATTGCTTCTCGGCGTGCCGGCTCTGTATGAGGCTCTTATACATGGTGAGTCCTGGGGTCACTGTTCAGTGGCTCATCTGGGCCCTAGGACCCCCCGCCCCTGGCAGGGAGCAGGCTCTTTTCTTTGCTCACATAAGTGGAGAAAATTCCGTGCTGGCCCTGGGCCAGCACTTGCATTTGGCATTGGTGTGTGTTCTCGGGTCAAGTACATTTGGCTCTCCTTCCTGGGGGCCTGAATCATCTTGGAGGCCGTCTTTGCCCGGTGATAACCCCCCACATCCGCTGCCCAGACTTCTGGGCTCCGGAGGCCAGTTCTGGGGAGGGGGTGGGAGAGCAGGCTGGGGGTTCGTCCTGGCAGATGCTCAAATAGGAGGTCACTGACTTCTGTGTGTGCTTCTCAGTCGTGAACGAAACGTGCCATCCCGGATTCCTGTGACATGACAAAGTGAAACGGGTGTGAGGAGCCAAATGTGTCGCTTTCCTTGGACTCCCCTGGAAGAGGAGGGCACGGGGTGGCCACAGACGCCCTGCTGGGGAGACTCTGGGGAGTGGTAGAGACCACGGTTCACCAGAGGGGACAGCTGTCACAGCTCCGGCGGATCGCTGTCACACAGGACAGGAACTCAGGGTGGTCTGGTCTTCTGGTTGTTCCCAAGAAGCCGGAAATCTGGGCTTCTGAGGGAAACCCGGTTAGTTTCGGATCCGGGCACCTAGCTTGGGTGGGCGTTCGGGGTTCTTTAGACAGGACGCAGGCTGACTCTGCGCGGGCCCGGCACCTGGGACCAACCTGGATTGCAACCTTCCATCTCCCACTTCGTAGCCTTGCCACCTTGGGCCGGCTCATTTCATTTATCTGTCTTGCTCAGCGTCACCACCCTTGAAAGATTGAAGATAAAATAGTTTCTGATTCGCGGGGTCTGTTCTCAGCACAGGCGAAAGGCATCAGGGCCCACCTTGCCCGTATTTTCGCCTTACTGGCTCCCAGCTCATGGGGGAGCCAAGAGGGAGAGTTGGGGGCCTTTTGGACCCCGGGGATTACTCTCTACTTCCCCCCACCCCCTGCACATGCAGCCTGCCGTGGAGGCAGGTGTAGACAGCTCCCTGTTACCCACAGTTTCAGCAAGTGGAGAGGGGCCTGCTTGCCTAGCCACAAACCCTCTCTTCCCAGAATTCCTTCGGGGCTAGGGGGAGGCGGGACACGCCCCATCAGTCTCCCCTCTGCAGTGGCCCCCTTCAACCCGGGGGCTCGCTGGGACCAGGCCCTCCTCACTGCCCTTGTTCTGGCGTATCTGTTTCTTTAGAAATTAGCAGAAAGAAAAGGTCTGCGTTTGATCTGCTGTGTCCTGACCTTGCCGGGAGTTATCTGCTCTCTGTTGCATCTACTGAATCATGGCGATTTCTCCAGAGCTCAGCCTTGCGGAGGGATGGGGAGGTCTCCAGAAATTTGGCCTTGGGGCAACAAAAAGGAAGATGTTGAGGGCTTTTGCCCATCCAGGGCAGCATAGCAGGATCTGGGCAGGAGTGAAGGGGGCGGGTGTGAGGCATCAGGGAGGGGTGGTGACTGAGGACCCTGAGCTCTGCCGGAGGACCCCGTAGAGCTGGGGCCCCGCCCGGAGCGAGCAGCCACAGCTCAGCCTGGCCTTCAGTGCCTGGGGGATGTGGGCCCATGTCGCCAGAGCTGCTGACTCTGAAGACATGTTGTGAATCCCTGCATAATCACTGGAATATTTTGAAGCCATATTTATGTATTTTATTTTGGAATCATTTTAGATTTGCAGGAAAAGTGCAAAGATAGTATAGAGAGTGTCCATACGCCCCCCCCCATTTCCCCCTCGCCCCCCGGCTAACATCTTGCATCAGCCATAGAACCTTTGTCAAGACTAAGAAACCAAGGGGCGCCTGGGTGGCTCAGTCAGTTAAGCGCCCAACTTTGGCTCAGTTCATGACCTCGTGGTTCCTGAGTTCAAGCCCCGCGTCAGGTTCTGTGCTGACAGCACGGAGGAGGCCATATTAGATCTTGTCTCCCTCTCTGCCCCTCCCCTACTTGTTTTCTCTCTCTCTTCTCTCTCTGTCTTAAATAAACATTAAAAAACAAACAAACAAGGGGCGCCTGGCTGGCTCAGTCTGTTAATCAATGGACTTCAGCTCAGGTCATGGTCTCATGGTTTGTGGGTTCGAGCCCTGCGTTGGGCTCTGTACTGACCGCTCAGAGCCTGGAGCCTGCTTCGGGTTCTGTGTCTCCCTCTCTCTCCGCCCCTCCCCAGCTCACGCTCTGTGTCTCTCTCTCTCAAAAAGAAATAAACAGTTAAAAAAAATTTTTTTAAACCCTAAGAAATTAACACGGGCACGTTGCTACTCACTCATCTCCACACTCGATTTCGATCTTGCCAGTTTCCCATTAATGTCCAGGATTAACGCGAGGCAGCCTCACATGAGATCCCACACCGCATTAAGTCATCACGTCTGCTTAGTCCGTGGCAGTTACGGTCTTTCCTTGCTTTTCACGACGTTGGCAGTTTCGAGGAGCCCTGGTCAGGTGCTCCGTCGAAGGTCCCTCCATTTGGGTTGGTCTGATGTTTCTCTTAAGGCGAGACGGGGGCTGTGGGCTCCTAGAGAGAGTCCCCAGAGGTGGGGTGCCTTCTCTTCACGCCGTGTCTCGGCCCGGGGCACCCACACGGCCTTGCTGGGATGTTCGTGTGGCCGAGTCACCGTTGCTGCTCCCCCGTCCTTTGTGGCTGTTCGTCTTGTGCTTTGGGTAACAGCCCAGCATGATGTTAGGTATTTTGTTGTCCACATGGCTCCATTTGTCTCTTTCAGGCTGGCTCTGGTGTTCCTTTGACATGGCCCGTCCTTTATCTTTTTTTTTTAATGTTTATTTTTGAGAGAGAGAGAGAGAGAGCACGCAATCATGTGGCGGAGGGACAGAGAGAGGAGGACAGATGATCAGAAGCCATCTTCTTGCTGACAGCAGAGAGCCAGATGTGGGACTTGAACTCCCAGACCGTGAGATCATGACCTGAGCCAAAGTTGGAAGCTCAACCGACTGAGCCCCCCAGGTACCCCTGTCCTTTATCTTTTTAAACACTCCCATTTTAGGGGTGCCTGGCGGGCTCAGTCGGTGGAGCACCCTACTCATGATTTTGAGGTTGTGAGTTTGAGCCCCACACCGGGCATAGAGATTACTTAATAAAAATAAGTTTAAGTAAATAAATAAACACTCCCTTACATTCTGACGCTACAGGATTCTCCATGTACTATGTCTTCCTTGCCCCGGCTCTAGAATCAGCCATTTCTCCTAGGGGCCCCACTGTCTTAAAGTTGGAAATTAAGTCCTCTTAAAAAACTCAGACGCAGGGCGCCTGGGTGGCTCAGTCAGTTAAGTGTCTGACTTCAGCTCAGGTCTTGATCTCATGGTTTGTGGGTTTGAGTCCCACATCAGGCTCTGTGCTGACAGCTCAGAGCCTGGAACCTGTTTCAGGTTCCGTGTCTTCCTCTCATTCTCTGCCCCTCTCCCATTCATTCTCTCTCAGTCTCTCTCTCTCTCAGAAATAAACAAACATTAAAAAAAAGAAACTCAGACACTCTGGGGGCCACATCCAGGTGTAGCTGGTCACATTTAATCTCCAGAGTATCTTTGAAGAGAAATACTTGTATGGTGCCCATTTTATAGACAAGGAAACTGAGGCACAGGGAGGTCAGGGCAGAGACTAAGGCCAGATGTCACCCTCTCGGGGCTTCTCTGTGCCCCCTGGGGTCAGGGCTTGGGGCAGGAGTCCCCCCAGGATGGTGGACAGGAGCCAGGCACCCAGAGAAATGGCAGCACTGTGCCCAGAGGAGGAGAAGCGGGAGGGGACAGTTTGGGACATTCAGGGGACGGGGTGGCTTCTGAGACCTGGGGCAAGGAAGGGGTGTTACCCTGCGGGGCGGTAGGAGCACATTCCAGGAGGACCCCAGGAAGTCCCATGTATTTGGGTAGAAAGAAGATGAAAAACAGGTACAGTTTTCAAATCAAGTGTCACATGAAAACATGCTGAGCTGTCTTCCTGTGCTCATTGTCTGTTGCTGCTCAGCACCGCGTCCCAGAACTCGGTGGTGTAAGACAGTGGCCTTCCCACTCGGCAGCGCCTGCGGGTCAGGGGTGTGGCTGCCGGCAGGTGCTGGCTGGGGCCGCTCCCGTCTCGGGGTCCGGCCGAGTCAGCGGTGGGGCGCCCCACTTCCTCCCCGGCGGGTGACTGGAGCCTGCCCTGTGTCCCTGGTCATGTGGGCCTCCCTGTCACCTCCGTTTGCTGAGAAGGCAGGTGGCAAAGAAGATGGGGGGAGAGGGAGCGTGTGTGAGTGAGCCACCGAGAGAGAGAGAGAGAGAGAGAGAGACAGAGCGAGCTGGAATGACAGTCCTCTGTGTAACCCTGTCTCCAGAGTGGCACCTCTCCTTTTGGCTGAGACCCTTGGTCAGAAGTGAATCGCTGCTGCTAACGGTCGGGGGAAGGGGTCACACAGTGGCTGCGCAGGAGGCAGTGGTCACAGGGGACGGTGTCAGGAGCCGCCTGGACAAGCCGTGCCAAACACTCTGCCGGACATTCTGTCCTCACCGCCTGCTAAGGAAGCCAGAGACATTGTCTTTGCTTCACTGTGCGGATAAGCACAGGAGGGCTCCGAGAGGTGCGGTGACTTGCCCAGAGTCACACAGCTCAGACTCCAGCCTGAGTCCAGCTCCCAGGGTGCCCACTGGTGTTCTCCGACTGCTCTCCCACTCCAACCCCAGCATGGCCTCGGGGCTTCGCTGACAACACGGATTCCCAGCGGACCCCCGGCACCCCAAACCAGACAAGGAGGGGCCTGGGAATCAGCATCGGCCAGGCTGCCCGCTCGGGAGATCCCAACGCTCCCTGGAGTCAGAGAGCGGCGTTTGCCCCCTAATTGTTAGAATGTGAGATGGAGCCTCTCTCTCTCACACTGGGAGGGTCCTCTGGCTCTTGAGGAAAACAGAGGCAGAAGTGTCCGATTTCAGTGATCGTGGGAAGGATGTGGCTTCATTAAAGGTCAGAGCCACTTCTGGAGCCTTTCCAAGCAGAAGAAATTGAAAATTAAATGAGATGGTGTGCGGGAAATGCTCAGCGTGGGGTCCACTATGGGAAGCACTTTGATACTTAAGAGCTGGGGTTTTCATTAACGTTATTAATGAATGTTAATGATTGTTATTAGCTTGTTAGTATTAATTTCAGCACAATGAAAATCTGGCTTCTCTCACCTTGGGTTTGGAGAAGCGCTTTGGAGTCTCCCCACTTCCCAGCAGAGAACAGACACCTCTAGTTTGGGCCTGGTGCTGTCTGTCATGTGTTGGTGGGGGAAACAGCGGTAAATCATTGCTGGGCAGGTCTGGGTCCCGAGAGGCTCTGAGCTTGGTCCCCCACTCGGGACTCTGGTTGTCCCCGGGCCTGTCCTTGTGCGGGATGCCCCTCGGCATCGAGGCCGTCAGCGAGGCCCCTGCAGACCCTGGGCGACCCCGGAGAGCCTGATAAGCTGTTTCGTTCTCTTGCAGATCAGGAGCGACACGTCACAGATCCTGGAGGAAAACATCCCGCTCCTTAAGGCCAAAGTGACGGAAATGCACAGCGTCTATGCCAAAGTGGACCAGCTGGAGGTGCGTCCGTCCCGGTTCATGCGCTTTCTTTGTGAGGTCCCTGGGCTTGTTCTACTCCCTCGTCCTCTCTTCCGGAATGCTGATTAGGCCTCCACCGTTAGACCCAGTGCAGGGTTGGTGGCGAAAGAGGGTCCACGTTCATGGTATTTTAAAAGCTATGACAAATATGAATTTGTGTAGAGTGCCCCACTTAAAAGTCAGGGTCCTGGGGCGCCTGGGGGTCTCAGTCGGTTGAGCATCGACTTTAGCTCATGTCACGGGTTGTGGGTTCAAGCTCTGTGGTCGGGCTCTCTCTGCCCCTCCCTCACTCATGCTCTGCCTCTGTCTCTCAATAAATGAATAAACATTAAAAAGATTTAAAAATCCAGGCTACTTTTTGTAAAAATCTGACTTTTTTATTTTTTATTAAAAAAAATTTTTTTTAATGTTTGTTTATTTTTGAGAGAGAGAGAGAGAGAGCATGCACAGGGGAGGGGCAGAGAGAGAGGGAGACACAGAATCCAAAGCAAGCTCCAGGCTCTGAGCTGTCAGCACAGAGCCTGATGCGGGGCTCGAACCCACAAACTATGAAGTCATGACCCAAGCCAAAGTCACACGCTTAACTGGCTGAGCCACCCAGGTGCCCCATAAATCTGACTTTTTTTAAAGTTTGTTTTTATATATTGAGAGAGATCGAGTGGGGGAGGGACGGAGAAGGAGTGAGTGAGAGAGAATCCCAAGCAGGCTCCACACTCTCAGCACAGAGCCCTGTTTAGGGCTCGAACCTACGAACCGCGAGATCATGACCTGAGCCGAAGTCAGATGCTTAACAGACTGAGCCACCTAGGTCCCCCTAAAAATCTGACTTTTAAGCTGCTTTTGGAAATTCAAAAGCTTTGATAGCACTTAGCTCACATTTCTTTAAATACTTGAATCGCCAGGTTGTATTTCTCAAGGTATAAATACATGAAGTACACACACCTTTTTTTTTTAATGTTTATTTTTGAGAGAGAGAGAGAGAGCGTGCGCGTGTGTGGGTGTGCATGCAAGTGGGGGAGGGGCAGAGGGAGAGGGAGACACAGAATCGGAAGCAGGTTCCAGGCTCTGAGCCGTCAGCACAGAGCCCGACGCGGGGCTCGAACTCCCAGCTGTGAGATCATGACCTGAGCCGAAGTCGGACACTTAACAAACGGAGCCCCCCAGGTGCCCCTGAAACTCACACATCTTAAGTGAATAGTTCAGTGAATTTTTACACACATACCCTCCCCTGGGAGGATGACCCAAATTGAGAAGGAGAACGTTTCTAAGCCCCGGGCTGTATTTTTGTAGAGCCAGGTGGCAGCTGGCCCTCAGGGAAGGGCCGAGTTCTGCAGCTCACCCCAGTCCCCACCACGCCCTAGAGCCTCACCTGCCTTTCTCCTGTGTGAGCCCCGGGCTAAGCCGCTTGGTGTCTCGTTTTTCTCCTGGCTGCACGGGACCTCCCTGCCCCATTTCCCAGAGGAAGAGCATTAACTCCAAGAGGCAAAGCCACTTTCCCAGGGTGACACAGCTCATTCCTTGAAGCAGGGACCTCCTCTTGCATCCTCTTGGAGCCCAAGCTCTGAACCGTGCCGGGGCCCTCGGCTTGGCGTCCTGGCTCCTTACAGAGCAAAAGGCCGGGGGGCTTGGAGGAGCCTGCGATTTAATAGTGGTCACCTGGACAAAGGGGCCGCCAGCCGCTCCGAGCCACAGAGGACGGGAGCATGGCAGCCAACGCTACAGTTAGCAGGGAGTTAACATTCTTGTCAGCAGAGAATGAGGCAGGAGTATAATTAAAACTTTGCCCTTGGAATCGCTGATTCATTTGAATCTCATGCCACACGTTTGACAGAGGAAAGAAAATGTGAAGATTGGAGTCCTGGTTCTTGCCTGGGTCGCCCAGCCCTCAAGCCCAGCTCTTCCCTTCGCCATCAGCCCACTGGCCCTTCCTGAGGGCCTACTGTGTGCACCGCGGGGAGAAAGACAGGGCAGCCCACGGCCCTGTTCCCACAGGAGGGGCCTGGCCACAGAACACTCCCGTGGTGGGTCCCAACCGCCCTTGTAGCAAATTCCCGCAAATTTAGGGGCGTCAAACAACATATCGACGACATGGCCTTTTCCACCTTCCGGAAGCTGCTCGCATTTCTCGCTCGCGGCCTCTGCCTCCACATCCGCCCCACGTGTAGCTCTCTCCAGTCTCTCTTACACTCCGACCCTCCCGCTCCCCCCCGACAAGGACCCCGTGGTCCCCCAGGTAATCCGGCATCATCTCCCCCTCCCTACCCCCACCTGCAAAGTCCCCCTTACCCCGTAGTGTCTTCATAGGCTCTGGGAATGAGGGCGCGGACCTCTCTGGGGGCCCCTTTTCCTGCTGGTGCAGCGGCCAAGGCGGGTCTGGAGCGAAGCAGGTGTTCTGGAGAAAAGTGGTGGCTGGGGAGGGGGCTCCGCAGGCCCTGGGGGAGGAGGGGGAGGGGTGGGGCGGGCGGGGGAAGGAGGCATTGGGATGGATGGGGACACTGGAAGGATCTCGATGGGCTGATGATAGGAACATGACCACAGTGGGGCTGGAGAAACCAGGCGGCAGGAGCCCTGATGTCAGGACTTAGGCCCCTTCATCCCGAGCAGTGGGGGGCCCACTGATGAGGCAGGACGGCCCCCACAGCGGGGCGTCCCAGCCTTGGTGCTGTCGACGCTTCAGGCCTGACGTTCTCTGTTGGGGGGGGTCATCCTGTGCGCATCGCAGCGTCTGGGTCTCCACCCGCGGGATAGCATCCCACCCCCCGCACCCCTGGCTCTAGAGTCCTACTGCCTGGGTTCGGATCCTGATGCTGCCTCTTTCCGTGTGTGACCCTCCAGCAAATTCCGTCTCTTCTCCTCTGTAAAATGGAATAACAATAGTGAGATTCTCAAACCCAAATCCTTTTTTTTTTTTTTTTTTAACATTTTTAATTTATTTTTGAGAGGCGGAGAGAGACAGAGAGGGAGACACAGAAACCAAAGCAGGCTCCAGGCTCAGAGGTGTCAGCACAGACCCTGATGCAGGGCTCGAACTCATGAGCACTGAGATCACGCCCTGAGCCGAAGTCTGCTGCCTAACCGACTGAGCCTCCCAGGCGCCCCTCTTGAACCCCAATCTTACGGTATTTACTTGGCCACCCTTAGTTGAACGCTCATTATGAGCTACCCTGGGGTGGGCATGAGACCCCTGGTGCCTGCTTGGTGGCCTGCGGGGGCGCTGGATGAGGACCTGGTGAGACAGGCTGGCTGCGGCAGCACCTGCAAAGGAGGGGCCTGGCCAGACCCAGAAGAGGGACCGCTTCCTGGGGACCTGACCTTCACAGGAAGGACTGAGAAAAGGAGGAGTATGCCTGGGGGGCGGGGTGGGCTGCTTGCGCAGACGCCCCAAGGCTGCGAAGACCAAGGCCTCTCAGCCCGTGGTGGGGGGTGTAGAGCTCAAGGTCAGGGGTGAGGCTGGAGCAGCGGCACAGATGACTGACCGTGTGGGGCCACGTCATGGAGTTCGAGCCCCTTGTGAGAACTACAGGACCCTTCCAAAGTGATTGCAAATACTATACTGTTCCTTCCCCAACCCTGAGAAAATCCAGAATGAGTTTTTTGTTTGTATTCTTTTTAAAACAATTTTTTTATATTTATTTTTATTTTTGAGAGAGACACACAGAGTGTGAGCAGGGGAGGATCAGAGAGAGAGAGGCAGACACAGAATCCAAAGCAGCTCCAGGCTCTGAGCTGTCAGCACAGAGCCTGATGAGGGGCTTGAACTCACGAACTATGAGATCATGGCCTGAGCCGAAGTTGGACGCTTAACCAACTGAGCCCCCCAGGCGCCCCTGGCTGAATAATATTCTAGCGTATGGACGGATACATCACATTTCATTTATCCTGCATCGGTTGATGGATACTTGGGTCGCTTTCTCCTTTCTGGCTCTTACGAATAACCCTACTGTGAACGTTCATGTCTGTGTTTTTGTGTGAATATATGTCTTCATTTCTCTCGGGGGGAAAACCTGGGAGTGGAATGCTAGGTCCTCCCAGAACTCTTTGGGGGACCTGCCTGACACGCTCCAAAGTGACCCCTGCATTTTACACTTGCACCAGCAACTACTACAGCTTTTAGATGGAAATTGCAAACTCAGATGTTGCCAGGGACTGTCCTGAGGGGCCAGGTGCTACATGACGCATCCCCAGACCCCCTCCTCTGTTACTTCCAACATCCGGAGCTGAGAAGCACCTGTTCCCATCAGTGGGCTAGGATCCCGCCAGGCTGCCGCAGTCCCCACTCTGCCCTAGAGTCTCCCCAACGTTGTGGCTGAGCGGCATCTCCTTGTATCCACCTCCCCTGGGCTTTCCTTAGAGCAGAGGTATTTATTTCTCTGTAACGGGGTCTCTATTAAAAGGAGGGGAAACTGAGCTAGTCCAGGAGGGTCATGGATTAGAAGCCAGTGGGAAAATACATACTTCCCATTACGGAGTGTGTGCCTTAGGAGCCATTGAGGACCTGACGTGCGTTGGACCAGGACAGGTAGATTCCAGAGCCCCGAGGCCCCAGAACTGCCCCTAGGGCAGCTCTGTCACCCTCTGGCAGTCCGTTTCTTCCTTTGCATGTTGGGAACATGCCTTCCCTCCTGACAGTCATTGTGAGCTGTTAGGCCAGCAGCTGGCTCGGTGGGGACCGCGTTCGTTCTGCTGGCTGCTCGCCCTGGGCTGTGTGGAGGGTCAGGGTCTTCTTGGAGCCCAGGATCCCCCTGCTCTCAGATCAGTGCCACCTGCCAGGAAGGGCTTGGGGACCACAGGGGGACCTCTCCACCCAGCACGTGGGCCCTTCTCAGGTTTAGTAATAAAAACTAGCACACGCAGCGCACCTGCTGCAAACCGGGGACTCCAAGTGCTTTCCCCGTAAGAAGGCACCCGCCCCCCAGCAGCCCTGGGAGGACAGCCCATTACTCGTCCCATTTAACAGAGAAAGGGGAGGCACAGAGAGGTGAGGTGATCCACCCACGGTCACACAGCTAGTAAGCTGTGGAGCTGGGGTTGCGGAGTCTGCCCCTGAGTGCTCCCCAGTGGCAAATGTTGGCGCCTCTGTGCGGACTATGCTCCGGTCCGATGCGGGGCCTTTTGCCAGAAGGGACCGTACACGTCAGGATGGACCAATATGTATAAAACAACGGGACTTTCCTCTCTCCTCCCTCTCTCCCTCCCTCCTGCTTATAAGAGTAATATATTTTCATGTAGAGAAGACTACGTAGGGGGCGCCTGGGTGGCTCAGTTGGTTAAGTGTCCGATTTCGGCTCAGGTCATGATCTCAAGGTTTGTGAGTTCGAGCCCCGAGTCAGGCTCTGTGCTGACAGCTCAGAGCCTGGAGCCTGCTTCCGATTCTGTGTGTCTCTCTGTCTCTGCCCCTCCCTCCCTCACACACACACACACTCTCTCGCTTGCTCGCTCGCTCACTCTCAAAAATAAATAGACATTAAAAATTTTTTGTTTTTAAGTAAAAAAAAAAAAAAGACTGCCTAGGAGTCCCCCCTCCTCCCAAGACGCAGCCACCAGAGTGGTCACAATCCTGTCCCCGAGCCCCACCCACCCTCCTGGCCGCGTCTCTCCCGGTCTCCCGGGGCCAGGCCTCTCCCGCGGTGCCTTTGGCTGCCAGTTGCGACCTGTGAGCAGTTTCCTCAGCATCGCCTCACCCCCCACCAGACTGGCGATAACGGGGGGTGTACGTTGGAATCGGCCATGGATGGGACTGCGGGGCTGTCTTGCGTGTTTCACAAGCAGCTGTGCCCCCCAGGGAGGCCTCGGAGCCCAAGTGCCGGACCTGATCAGGGGAAGTTTCCTGGCCCCTTGCACCTTGTCTCTGGTCTCCCCCGATAGGAGGGGCTTATTCGGCCTTCCGGCTCTGCCCCTGCATGAACCCTGGGGCCGCGGCGGAGCGGTGAGGATGCGGTGCTCGTGACGGTGACCGTGCCGGGCTCGTGCGGGGTCCTTTTGCCCAAGATGTGCTCATTCATGCGCCTGTTCATTCTGGCACCTGCCGGCTGGGCTCTGGGATTGGCCTTGTGAACAGCACTGACTCAGCCCCTTTTCCTTTGGAACCCGCATTCCGGAGGCATAGACAGGAAGTTCGGAGGGCGAGGAGGGCTAAGGAGACAGGGAAACGTGGAGTCTCCCCGGCGAAGGGGGCTGTGTTAGGTTAGGCGGTCAGGGAAGGCCTCTCTCAGGAGGGGACTGACAGTCCAGGCCCCCAGAGTCGGGCGGCATTTACCCCATCAAGAACAGAGAACAGGGCAGGGCATGGAGAGAGCAGGTGGAAGGGCCCTCTGGTCAGTGGGACCTGGCGTTTCCAGGGAACAGGCCAGTGTGAGGAGGAGAGGGCAGGCCTGGGTGGTGGGCACCCGGTAGGCTGTGGGGGGCCATGAACTTCCTTCTAGAGAAGGGAGGCTCCCTCCGCCTCCTTCCTCTTCCTGGTGAGAGGAAGTCTCTGCCAGCCTACCGCAGGGGCAGGGGAGGCCCAGAGGCGGGGCTTGTCTGACGTGACCCTGGAGTCACTACCTTTGGTGGCCTTCACCATCTGTGCCGGCAGCCCACAGACACGCACACACAGTTGAATACACGTGCATATAAACATGCAGGCACACGCGAGCAGAGGCACGCCCATGTGCTGAGTGTAGAGAAGGGCGTGAGGAGGGGCGCCTGGGTGGCTCAGTCGGTTGAGCGCCGACTTCAGCTTATTAGGTCATAATCTCACGAGCCGTGAGGTCAAGCCCCACGTCAGGCTCTGTGCTGACAGCTCGAAGCCTGGAGCCTGCTTCAGATTCTGCGTCTCCCTCTCTCTGCCCCTCCCCCACTCACTCTCTGTCTCTGTCTCTCAAAATAAAATAAAGACATAAAAAAATTTTTTTAAAGAGAAGGGCATGAGGAGATACCACAGGCCTCAGATGAGTGGGTTCAGTGTTTCTGGGCCTGCACCATATATTTTTTTTTTGGATTGTGAATTATGGGTAGCATCGATAAAAACTAAAGACTTTTTGGGGGCGCCTGGGTAGCTCAGTAGGTTAAGCCTCCGACTTCAGGTCAGGTCACGATCTCACAATTGGTGGGTTCGAGCCCCAGTTCGGCCTCTGTGCTGACAGCTCAGAGCCGGGAGCCTGCTTCCAATTCTGTGTCTCCCTCTCTCTCTGCCCCTCCCCTGCTCATGCTCGGAATCTCTCTGTCTCAAAAATAAATAAACCATTAAAAAAAATTGAAAGACTTCTCATAATATCTGCAATTTTTTTCTTTTCAAACCAACACTGACATTTATCGAGCTAAGTATGTGCTAACAAGCCCTTCCCCGCTCAGCGAGGTTGTACCATTCGTATTGCGAATAATAATATCATCCTCGTTATCGTTGGCCAGAGAAGGGCTCTGAGGCCTGTTGAAAGCTGCACACAACTTGTCAGTGGCAGAACGGGGTTCTGGTCCAGTCTGACCCAAGTTCATTCTCTCTCGCTCGCTCTCTTTTTTTTTTTTTTTTTTTGAAACTGGGAAATTTGCGTCAAAGGCCTGGCTGGAGTGGAGTGGCCTCTGTGGGCCTGGACCCCCCATTCCGGGTCACCTCAGTCTCCACTCAGCTCTCTTTACCTGTTTGTCACCTGCCTGTCCCTGGCAGCCTCTGAGTTTGAGACTGTCCGATGTCCATCAACTATATAAGTGAACATTTTGGCAAATTCCTTTTTTGTTGTTTGTTTATTTTTGACAGAGGACGAGTTGGGGGAGAGGCGGAGAGAGAGGGAGACACAGAATCTGAAGCAGCTCCAGGCTCTGAGCTGTCAGCACAAAGCCTGATGTGGGGTTCGAACTCATGAACTGTGAAGATCATGACCTGAGCCGAAGTCAGATGCTTAACTGGTTGACTGAGCCACCCAGGCGCCCCCATTTTGGCAATTCCTTAAAAAAAAAAAGAGAGTTTTTAGAGGCACCTGGGTGGCTCAGTCGGTTAAGTGTCCGACTTCGGCTCAGGTCATGATCTCACAGCTCGTGAGTTCAAGCCCCACGTCAGGCTCGGTGCTGACAGCTCGGAGCCTGGAGCTGCTTCAGATTCTGTGTCTCCCTCCCTCTCTGCCCCTTCCCTGCTTGTGCTCTGTCTCTCGCTCTCTCTCAATAATAAACATTAAAAAAATGTTTTAAACCCTTTTTTTATTAAAAAACAAAAACAAGGCTTTGCAGTCTGATGAATGTGCCCCTGAATCCCCTCTCCTCCACTCGCTGGCTGTGTGACTTTGGTCAAGTGACCCAACCTCTCTGAACCTCAGTTTTCCTCCTCTGCAAAACTGAGGCTAGAACTAGGGTCCCTTGGGGAGAACAGGAGAGGTCACAAGTTGAGGCCCCGCCAGGCCGCCCTTGGAGCTGCCCCCGTCATCGTCAGGGTGTCTGAAGGTGACCCCGCCCGGCAGGCCCTGCCTGGCCTCCCCAGGAGCCCGCGGGCAGCGGCGACTGAGGGCCCGGCGTCTCCGCGACCCGGGCTCCGGTCCGTGGCCCGCGTGGCAGCCCCGTCCCTCTCTCCTCTCCGCCAGGCCTTCGTCAAGATGGTTGGGCACCACGTCTCCTTCCTGGAGGCCCATGTGCTGCAGGCCGAGCGGGACCACGCGCCCTTCTCACAGGCTCTGCGGAGATGGCTGGGCTCGGCCGGCCTCCCCACCTTCAGGACCGTGAGTATCTCCCCGCCGCCCCCCTGCCGCCGCCTCCCAGACCCCGGGAGGGGAGGGGGCTCCGGAAGTGAGAGTGCAGAGGGCACGTCTCACTTCCACAGACAGGAAACCGTGTCTGGCCTGCAGGCCCAGGTGGCTGGAGGGTGGCAGTCCCTCCCCGGGGCGCCTCGTCTCGCCCGGAGCTTTGAGCTTCGGTGCTTGGCCGCTTGCTTTGTCGTCCACCGTTTATTTATTGAGCGCCTGCTGTTTGCTGAGCACTGTGGTCCATCTGGGGTTCCCGGAGCGGGCAGAGGCAGCCCCTGCCCTCCCGTCCTGTCCTTCCACACGTCAGGACGTGCTCACGGTGACATTCAGAATGCAGGCTGGGTCCTCCTGAAGGCCCGAGTCGGCCTCAAGTGGACCCGAGGGCCCGAGGCCGGGGGAGGTCTGGGCCGGAGGGCCAGCCTGCATGTGGCCCTTTGTGACTCACAGAGGCCTCTCCCCTCCACATCTCTGCTTTCCTGGGATCCTGCCCCTGACCCCAAAGGAAGCATCATTGTATCCCTTTTCCTGATGGAAAAACTGAGGCCACCCTGGTTCTGCAGCGGAGACCTTCCCTGTTTAAAACCCATCTGTCTTTGCAACGTATTATCCGCTGTCCGAGGGGACGCTGGGCGAAGTCCGGAGACGGTTTGGTTGTGAAGTAGATGTGAGGGGTGCTGCTGGCGTCTGGTGAGTAGAAGCCAGGGGTGCCGTTGAACGCCCTGCAGTGTGCGGGACAGCCCCACCCCCACCCCCACCCCGCGACAGAGGGGTCTCACTTTGAGAAACGCTACCTGAGGCTGCTGCGTTCGGTAGTTGTAGGAACCGCCTCCGCCAAGTCTGCCCCAAGTGCTTCGTGTGCTGCTCTGCGCGGCATCTCGTTCCCACGCCGGTCCTTGGAGGAAGGATTTGTGAACCGACCCCATTCTACAGCTGGGAAGACTGAGGCCCAACGAGGCGAAGGGGCTTGCCCAGCGCCACCCAGTCGGGTGTGACGAGGCCGGATTGGACCTGGTTGGCCCATCTCTGAGGCTCAGCCGGCCGTCCTGTCCTGCCCCCCAGGGGTCTCTCCCTGCGGGTCTGTCCGGGGACCCCCCGCTCCTCTGTCCTGCTGCCCCTTTCCCCCGTGTTGACCGCGTGCCAGGCTCTGTGCCAGGTGGGTTGTGCGTGCCGCTTTATTGACCTTTCCCAGACCTCGTGCGCACTGGGCATCCGCGTTATTCCGAGTTGATGGGGAGGAGATGGGAGCGTGGGAGATTTCGGGGTTACAGGCTTACAGCCCGCGGACAGAACTGAGCGGGTGAACTCGTTCTATCTGGCCAGACAGTGTCATTTTTTTTGTTTGTTTTAAATCTTCAGTTGCGTTTTTTGTTTTAAATAGTTCATTGTCAAATTGGTTTCCATACAACACCCAGGGCTCTTCCCCACGAGTGCCCTCCTCCATCACCACCTCTTTCCCCCCCTCCCCCTTCCCCTTCAACCCTCGGTTCATTTTCAGCATTCAATAGTCTCTCAGGTTTTGCGTCCCTCTCTCTCCCCATCTCTCTTTCCCTCTTCCCCTCTCCATGGTCCTCCATTAGGTTTCTCCTGTTCTCCTGTTAGACCTATGAGTGCAAACATATGGTTTCTGTCCTTCTTTGCCTGACTTATTTCGCTTAGCATGACACCCTCGAGGTCCATCCACTTTGCTACAAATGGCCAGATTTCATTCTTTCTCATTGCCATGTAGTACTCCATTGTGTATATATAAACCACATCTTCTTGATCCACTCATCAGGTGATGGACATTTAGGCTTTTTCCCTGTTTTGGCTATTGTTGACGGTGCTGCTATGAACATTGGGGTACATGTGCCCCTATGCATCAGCACTTCTGTATCCCCTGGGTAAATCCCCAGCAGTGCTATTGCTGGGTCATAGGGGAGTTCTATGGATAGTTTTTTGAGGAGCCTCCACACTGTTTTCCAGAGCCGCTGCACCAGTTTACATTCCCACCAGCAGTGTAGGAGGGTGCCCGTCTCTCCACACCCTCGCCAGCATCTCTGATCTCTTGATTTGTTCATTTTAGCGACTCTGACTGGCGTGAGGTGGTATCTCAGTGTGGTTTTGATTTGTATTTCCCAGACAGTGTCATTTAAACAGTGTGACTTGGGATGCCTGGTGGGACTTCACTGCCC
Source organism: Mungos mungo (assembly GCA_004023785.1). NCBI lineage: Eukaryota > Metazoa > Chordata > Mammalia > Carnivora > Herpestidae > Mungos > Mungos mungo. The sequence goes on along the minus strand of PISW01003470.1, from coordinate 136,767 downwards.
AATTCTGCCAGGACCCCATTCTCCACCTTCTCGTCCACCTGCCCGAGGCCTGTGCCTCCCAGTGAGTAACTGGTCCCAGGCCAGTGACAGCTAGACAATGGCCTCACCTAGCTCATGGTCTAGAAACTCCTATTGATCCTTCAGAGGCTAAGTTAATGCCACCTCTTCTCAGAAGCCCTCCAGGATTGCCCCATCTCCAGCGAAATGCAGTCTTTCTGCCTTCCAACAATGACGAAGCCAGGAGCCGCTTTCTTTGTCCTTTCCCTCGAGAGAGGGGGTGACCGTTGCCAGGTAAACAGGGCGCCCCTCCCCCTAGTCATCCAGTGTTCTGCCCACTGGTGATTTAGAAGGATATCAGGAGAGGAAGAGCAGAGGACCTCGGCTGCCCCAGCCTCCAGCAAGTGTCCTAACAGTGGGGCCTGCTGGACCCTTGGTTTTGCACTTCCCAGTCTGTTTCTGTGATCCGCAGTTGTCCCATGTGGTTGGCACTAGTGTCCCCGTTTGGAGGCAGAGACCAAGGCTCAGAGCCGGAGCGTTGTGTGCCTGATCTCAGTGCTGGGTTGGAGCTCAGGCCTGCAGGCCTCTGAAACTGGGGTCCCCCGCCCACTCCCGCAGCGGGACCCCACAGGGGTGTGGCTGGGCGTGCTGGAACCTGTGCCCTCTTGTCTCCGCCAGACTCGGGGGCCCAGGCCTCCCTGTGGCGACTTGTTCCGGGAAGGGCATTCCAGCCAGCCGTGGTGAGTCATTCTGCAACCCTAGCAGGGCTGTGTCTGGGGCAGGTGGTGCAGGCGAGTGTGTGCACGCGTGCGTGTGTGCACCTGCACCCAGGGCCTTAGCTGGAGGAACCTTCTAGAACCTTCCAGAATAATGGTTGTTACCCTGTGTGTTGGGGCCCTGACTCAGCTGGCACCAGACATCCCACCCTATGAGGTAGGTCCGGTCATTGTCCCTATTTTACGGATGAGGAAACTGAGGCACCAAAGAGTCGAATTGTTCATCCACCCAGAAGCTGGAGGAGCTGGGATTCAGACCCAGGAGGCTGGGGCCCAGGGCTGCTACTCCGTGCCGCGTGGCCCTCCACTTGGCCCTGCGCCCTTTCTGTGCTCAGTTCTGCCCCTGGAGCTACTGTCTGGAGGGTGAGGGTTCTCCTAGAGCGCCAGGATGGACCCGCCAAAGCCGGCAGCTGGGCAAAGCCGTCCCCCTCAGTGCCTGTCCCTCCGTGAGTCCACAGGAAGCCTTCCTCCTCCGCGGCGCAAGCCCGCTCCCCGCAGCCCCAAGTTCCAGCTTCTGCCTCACCCGCCCTCCTCATGACTCCGAGGGTCCCCGAGGGCCCCATGCAGTGAAGAGTGGGGCGGGCGCTTGGGGTCTCACTTGGCCCCACCCATGGAAATGCTGGCAAGGGGTCCTTTCCCTGTGGGGCGAGCCTCCTACCACTTGCATGAAAGCCCAGCGCCCATCACTGCCCCCCCACAGGCCCCAGGAGGGCGGACCCTCTGCTCTCAGCCCTGGAGCTGGGCACTTCCTGCCATCCCGCAGCTGGGGAGGGCATGGGGCACGGGGGAAAATGGGTCCTTGTTTTTATGAACTTGGCCAGGCCCCCCGTCCCCCTTCCTGCCCTCATCCCTCTCTCTCCTTCCTCGCTTTGCATGTGTAGTGGGAGCCCCGTGAGGGTGCAGGGCAGCGGGGCCGGGGTCTCCCGGGGCATTGGGAGCAAGGCCAGGACACAGTCCCCCGACCCCTGTGCCCAGCAGGGACTTGGGCCTGCTCCTGCCTATGTGACTTAGTGCTGGCTTGGCCTGGGCGGGCCTGACCGGTCCGGGTGTGCCAGCCTGCGGGTACCACCTCACCACAAGCTCCCCTGAAATCCAGGCCTTTTACCTCTGACCCGAGCTGCTGGGGGAGCGGGCAGTCCGTCCACAGAATGAGTCCCGGGCTGGCCTGGCGCCCCGGGCCTCGCGAGTCCAGGTTCAAAATCGCCCACGGTCGGGGCCACGATTTTAAAGCTGATGCACCTGTTTCTGTCCTGCCCGGTCCTTCTCTTCATCCCATGTTCCGTGAGCGTTTTCCATTATACTTTTACGTGGATTCTGATAATGTTGCGAGGCTCTGAATTGAAGACTTTAAGCAGGCATCGGACCCCCGTCCCCAGGAGCTCGGCCCCACCTCGGCGTTTTTCAGCTGTGTGTCGTGGGTGAGTCGCTCAGTGTCTGGAAGCCTCGGCCGCCCAGCGGCTGGCTCGCAACATGGGCACAACCACAGGCTCTGCTTGTGGGGACAAGGGGACGAGGGCCTCCACTGAAGCACTGAGGATAGAAAGGAAGAGGAAGACCCCCCCCACACTGCAGAGGAGGGTTCTGATTCTGAGCATTGGCGGGTCTGGAAAGCCAGCCCTGCCTCTAAATGTCGGAATGATCCAGGACAGACTGCCTCGTCATCCGGCGGTGGGCAGGTATCCTGGGGATGGTGACACAGAGCGGCATGCTCCATCTCAACCTGTCTACGCCCCACAAGGTGGGGGTGCTGCTTTGATCTCCCCTGTACAGGTGAGCAAACTCAGGCACAGAGAGGTTAAGTAACTTACCCAAGGTTACACAGCTGGACATCAGGATGTGAACCCACTTTCTTAACTGTCCTCTCTTGTCTTCGGAGAACACAGTGATCTCTTCCCCCAGAATGCCTGTGTCTAGTGGGGGAAAAGATCACAGTGACCAAATGCTAAGAAAATTCAGTTATGGTTGCCTCGAAAGGGGACCCGGCCTGCTCCGAGGGAGTCAAGGATGGCCTCCGAGGAACGACCATGGAGGCTGGGGCCTGGATGGGGAGTGAGTCAGTCTGAAGATAGGAGAATGGTGCTCCTGGCAGAAGGCGCTGTGGGTACAAAGGCCTTGGAAGGGTCCACATGCGGTGCAGAGCGATGGCCGGAAGCACGGGGCGGCTGGCTGAATGAACAAAGCGGGGAATTGGGGGACATGAGGTCAGGGCCAGAGTAGACAGAGTCTCAGGCCACACAGAGGAGCTTCACGTGATTCTGAGGGCAATGGGGAGCCATGGGAGGCGTCATAGCAAGGGAGTGAGTGACGTGGCAACCCACTTAGCGGGGAGAACTGCCAGGGCTCCTTCTCCCCCTGGGCGAGGGCTGGCATCCAGGGTCAGCAGTGTCCTGTTGGGACCTGAGCGTGAGCACTGAGGGGGGCCAGTGGGGCCCTCCCAGCTCCCGGCTTCAACAGTATGACGAGTGAGCGTCCCCAGCGTCACTCACTAGCCAGAAACGTCACGTGCGGTGCCTGAGCTCACTGGAATCTTGCCCGCCCCCCACGGTCAGGAGAGAGAACAGCGGCTGGGGCTCGGGGGGAGCAGGTCTCCTGGACAAGTGTCTGGAGGTGACACTGCCTGAGGAGGTGGCTGTCAGCCCAGAGGGCCCTCCGCATCTGGGGATCTCTCTAGGCACGTGTGGAAGTGGGAGATGGAGCCGGAGCTGGAGCCGGGGGGCTCGGGCCTCCGGAGGGCGAGGGAGGCCACATCAGGTGTGGCTGGTGCCCCTTGGCCCGGGCCCGGGGGCCACCCCGGTGTTCTGCTGGCCGCACCCAGCCTGCCTCTCTGAGCCCGTACCCGGAGGCGCAAAGCAGCCTCGCTAATTTGTTTGTTTTGTTTTCTGCTGAGCCAAAACATCTTGTTCGCGGGGTGTCAATTTTTATTAATTTTCTGACGGATAAGGGTGCGGTGCTTTCCTAGGAAATCTCTTTGGCTGATGGCAAAACCGCTCGGGGCCATGTCCCGACAGCTCCCCCCGCCCCATGGCCAGGCTGCCCACCGGAAGATGCCTGCAGGGCAACCCGGGGGGCCTAAGTGGGCGTGTCCTCCAGGCGTGGGACAGGAGTGGGGGGACGTGTGGTGGAGCCCCGGTCTCATCTAAAGGAGGGGAGACCGTCCGCCACTCCCTGCGCTGAAACAGGTGGTGGCCAAGCGTGGCCAGATTTTCCTGTTTCAGAGAAAGGTGGCCATCGAGTCTTCGGGGAATTTTGTGATGTCCACAGTCAGCGGGTCGCCGCGTCGACACGTGTGCATCCGCGGGGTGTCCCCTGCACGCTCCCAGCTCTGGATTTTAGGCCGGAGGCCCGGGCCCCACGGGCCTCACCTCTCCAGGGGCTTGTGGAAGCAGGGAAGAGTGGGGAGGCCTCCTCTTTACCTGGTGGCACCGGCCCCTGCGGGGACCCTTCGCCCCCTCGGGGCGGCATGACTGAGGGCCAGCAGCGTCAGTGAGCATCCGCTCCTGCTCCCACGACGCGGTTCTATCCGGCTCGAATACGAGGGGCTTTCTGTGCCTTGTCTCGGCTTCCCTGTAACAACCCGGAGGACGGTGTGGTCATTGCAGTTCGTGGGGAGGGAACCGGAGGTTCAGACGGGTCTACTTACTTGCCCAGGGTCACGGAGTGTAAGTGGCAAAGCCAGGATCTGATCCAGCTTTGACCTTGTTCAGGGTGTCTCTCCCCTCCCTCTGTGCTCCTGCTGAGGGCAGAGAGAGAGAGAGAGAGAGAGAGAGAGAGAGAGAGAGTGTGTGTGTGTGTGTGTTTAATTTGAATTGGTTGCCAACCGTTTAAAAAAATTTTTTTTGTTTATTTTTTCGAGAGAGGTAGAGAGTGAGGGGGGGAGGTGCAGAGAGAGAGAGGGAGATGGAGAATCCCAAGCAGGATCCACGTTGTCCACACCAAGCCCAACGTAGGGCTCGAACTCACGAACCTGGAGATCATGACCTGAGCTGAAACCATGAGTCCCACGCTTCGCCGACTGAGCCCCCCGGGCGCCCTGTGGTTGCCAGCATTTAAAACCCTAATTTCACAGAAGAACCTGAACTTGTTTTCTCTTGAGAAAGCAGCCTCTCTGCCACACCACCATCTGGCCGAGTCCGCAGTGCTCTGGACCTGCCTCTGGGCGTTTGGGGTTCCCGCCCAGGTGGAGCACATAGTAGGTCTTCAGTAAAGTGAATCAGTGGGCGCTCCTAAGGCTTCCGTGGCCCTTGCCGGCCTCCCCAGACTTCTCTGGAGGCGGTCCCCAGGCAGGGGAGCCCGTGAGTGCCCTGGCCTACCCCTCTCCCCTGCAGCTTGGGGCCGCCTCTGGCCTCTGGGACTTTCAGGAAGGTAATGGAGGCTGTGGGCGGAGCAGCCCTGCCCAGGCTGGCCTGTAGGAGTCAGCAGTGCCAGGCTCGGTGTCTCCTCCCCTCCCCGCTCGCCCTGTGCTCCCCCCGCCCCCACCAGCCCAGCAGAGGGCGGGAGGGAGGCCCTGCCTGGCTGGGGCGCCTCCCCCTCCCTCTGCCCGGTCCCCCTGGAGGGCTGCCTCCCGGAAGGAGGCTGGCCTGGCTGGGGCTGTGTCTGGCCGTGGAGGCCCAGCCAGGCACCAACACAAAGGACGCAGAGGAGAGTCCAAGGCTCCTTCCCCGGGGCCCCGAACCAGCCTCCTCACCTCCTTCTGCCCCGTCATCCCTTGCGGTAGAAATGCACCAAGAGCAGATGGCAGATCCTAACGCGACAATGGAGGGCTGAGTGGCGCTTGGCCCCCAGCCCCCCACCGAACTGGCCCTGAGTGAGTTACACACTCACACGGTCACGGGTTTGTTTGACTCTAGATATTGGGAGGCACGGGTGCTGGAGAGGGACGGAGGGCTCCTGGCAGGCTGGTTTGTGAACCAGATTTTATTTTTATCTTTATTTAAAACAATTTTTTTTAATGTTCATTTATTTTTGAAGGAGAGAGAGACAGAGAATGTGCAGAGAAGGGGCAGAGAGAGAGGGAGACACAGAATCGGAAGCAGGCTGCTGGCTCTGAGCTGTCAGCACAGAGCCCGACGCAGGATTCGAACTCATGATCCATGAGATCATGACCTGAGCTGAAGTTGGACTCTTAACTGACTGAGCCACCCAGGTGCCCCCAGGTTTTTTTTAAACATTGCATTCTTGTTGAGATTTTGAAGATGACTAAGAAAGTTCCTTTCAACAAGGAGAGGCCTCTGTTTCAGCAGGGCTTTTGCCGACGCCGATGTGGGAGCATTCCGACTCCTCCATGGTTGGAGGGACACTGCGCCCCCTCCCAGCACCACAGCGACCAACTGTGGCATTCACACCATCCACATCCCTGCGACAGCAGCGTCCCCACCAGCCGGTGGGCGCTGTGCCCCTTGCACATGCTGGTCCCCTGCCTGGAATACCCTTCCTGTACCCTGCCTGGTGATGTTTATTCGTTGCTCAAGGCTATGTCCAATGTCACCACCTCGGGGAAGCAGCCTGTCCCCCTCCCCCCCCACCAACCTTCCCCTGGGCTCCCGTTGTCCATTCTCCCATTGGCAAGGCACCTTGGGGTGCTGTGTTTTACCTGTTGTTTTCCCGAGACTGAGAGTTTCTCGGAACTAGGGACTGTCCAATCTTTGACTGAGTAGCAGCCCAGCCCTCTGGGCTCTCCACCAGACCAGCAAAAGCTAGCACTTTCTCTGCCCTGGCTGAGTCCATCTCCATGCTCACCTGTTGCATAGGTACTGTCTCCGTTCCCACTTTACAGATGAGGAAACTGAGGCTTAAGAAGCTGGAACGTCCGGACTTAGCCACGGGTTGGTTCATTTGAATTGGAGAGCTTCATGTTCTTTGTGCTCCAGGGACGGAAATCCAAACGCTGGGGTCATGTCCCCCCTAGTGAGGCCCAGGGGCTGGGCAGGGACCCTCAACGCCAGCCAGGAACAAAGGCGCAGCATGGACTGACCTTGGCCTTTTTAAAAAAAGAGAGGTTGGGAGTACAGATTTTTATGTGCAATCAGTTGATTTTGGAAACAAAACTGAGGCTCAAAGAAATCTCGGGGGACTTCTTGGACAACAGGCCTCCCGTGGGGCCTGGCCAGGTGTGGGGCCCGTGCCTGTTTACTGAAGGAGTCGGACTACCCCCTCCAGGTCACCCTTCCTAGAGAGAGTCTGCCTTCCCAGGGCCCATGCGACACTACACGCCCCCACCCACCAGAGTGTAGACCAATGTCCTGTGGTGCTTGGAGGAGGGTAGCTGAGAGCATTGTTCAGATCCGGGTTTCACAACCTCGGCACCACTGACACGTGGGGCTGAGTCATTTACTGCCAGACTGTCCTGCGCATCATATGATGTCAGCGCCCCCCGTCCCTGCCCACCAGACGCCTCCAGTCAGGACCGTCATCAAAGCCCAGAAATTATAAGGCCCCTGGGTGGCTCAGTCGGCTAAGCATCCCACTTCAGCTCAGGTCAGATCTCATGGTTTGTGGGTTCGAGCCCCGCGTCAGGCTCTGTGCTGACAGCTCAGAGTCTGGAGCCTGCTTCGGAGTCTGTGTCTCCCTCTCTCTCTGACCCTCCCCTGCTCCTGCTCGGTCTCTCTCTCTCTCTCTCTCTCTCTCAAAAATAAATAAAAACATGAAAAAACATTTCTTAATTACAAAAAAAAAGTTCAGAAATGACAAAAGTCCCTGGAGGCAAAAGTGCCCTGCGTTAGGAACCACTGGCCCAGATGAATGACCGTCCTCGGGACTGATGATTGTGTGTGGGGCACATCATCGTCCCCGCTTTGCCATTGCACACCTCCTGTAAATACGGACAATTCCCAAACTAAGGCGTTTAAAGACATGTGGAAGCGTGGGTTCTAGGGCCCAACAGCCCCGTGTTTGTGCCTTGACGGAGTTGCTTACTAGCTCCGTGGCCCTGGAACGGGGTCTCAACTTTCCCGTCTGTGAAATGGGGTAGCAGTGCTTGAACCTTGTGGAATGGGGTTGAGGGTTTCGCATGCAGGATTCCTCCTGCACTTGGCCCACTTCCATCAGGCCCGACTGGGACGGGAGCACCGACTTACATCACTGGAGGAGGAACCGGGTTTCCTGAGGACCTTCTGCCGGGCGGGGCCGTGCTGGGTGCCCCGGCCTGAGCTCGGTGCTCCTCCCCTCGGGTCCCGCTTGCTGCGGGGAGGCCGGCCGCGTCCTCAGCCGTGTTAGAGAAGAGCAGCTGAGGCAGGGAGGGTGCGGCTGGGTGCCCGCGACCAGGGAGGAGGGCGTGGCCCAGGTGCCCTTGGCTGTCGGGCGTGCATTCGGGGTGGCGCCATTTCCGGGGGTTTGGGATTCATGTGTGCAGCGCTAAGCGGCTGCCCTGTGAGCGAGGGCTCCCGGGATCTGTTTTGTAGAACCTTCCATTTGAGCGACCGAGGGTTCCACCTGCACCCATCCCACCAGTGGGAGTTGAATGGGGTGGCTCGCTCTGTTCTGAGTCACTGTCCCACGTTGTGGCAGGACCCCCCGGCCAGGCATCCTGAGCAGGTGTCCCCAGCACAGGTCTTACCTGAGGACATGTCCCAGGTGAGGCTGGGCCATCAGTGGACACAAGCACCAGGGGCATCTGGGGTCCCCCGCTGAGTCCCCCCCTTTCAACCCATGGGGGACCATACTGGCTGCCACGGGGAGGTGTCAGCCCCTGTTGGGCTCTGTGGTCTAGACCCCATCTCTGACTCGTTCATCTGCTTGCATCTCTCCTTGGGTCACGCCCATGACCATGTCCCCCACCCCCATTCCCTGTCACCTCTTCCCCCACTCACTTCCTGGTGAGACCCCATCCTCCTCAGATGGAGAGAGGTGTGGAGCGGAGGGACCACCAGGTGTGAACCTGGTTCCGCGTCCGCTGGCTGGACATCCCCCGGTGTCCTTGGGGACACAAGTGCACCCTTGGGAGTCCTGGCGTGGCACGCGGCACACGGGAGCCGTCAGTAATAACAGCTGTGAATTGAGCCCCAGAGTCTTCCCAGAAAGTAGAGCTCCTGGGCGGTGCCGTGCAGGTGCCTCCGGCTCCGGCACATGACAGAAAAGGAGAGAGAGGTCGGGGGAATGGCTCGGCCCTGGGCGACGTCCGGCTGGCGGAGGGCGGGCAGGTTCCGAGGGACGTGGCGTGTGCCCGGCAGCCCTTCATTCGTGCGGGTCCCTGTGTGGCGGCCGCAGCCGGGGTTGGGGCGTCCGGAGGAAGTGTGCACCCTTTGACGCCTCAGGAGCCTGGGAGGCTCTTGAACTTGCCTCTGTTCATGGTCAGCTTTCTTCGGGGAAAAGAAACCACGTCTCATTATCGGTAAATTCGTCCAGGTGCCTGTTCTGGCTGATACCGGCGCACCTGGTCATGTCGCCAGACCTAAGGTCAAGGCCAAAGTTCCCGTTACTTGGAGAGTCCTAATAATTAACCAGGACGTCAGGCAGAGGGGGGTAGTTCTGGCCCTTTAAGTGTGGTGAGGAGCTGGAGCAGGGAGGGGGCCGGGGGGTGCCCGCTGGGACCCGGGTTGGGGACCTCGGCACAATGGCCGTGGTGCCAGCTCTTCTCTTCCTGTGTCCGGCAGCCCTCAGCGACTTGGACCTGGCTGAAGGGGCCTCGGGCGATGCCCCAAGGAGTGTGGGGGGTGGGCGGGGCGGGGGGGGGCAGGAGTGGCTCGGATGGCGTCAGTCATTGGTTCGAGGGAAATGGGAGACCACAGCCAGGGGGCTGCTGTCAGGCCGGCTGCCGGCGTGTCTGTGCCTGCTGTGGCCTCCTGTGACTTGTCCCTGGCCGGCAGGCATTTACTATCCACGCCGAGCCAGCTGCCGTGATTGATGTATGAGCGTGCCCATGAGTGGCCGGGGGATGTCCCCGCGCTTACAGTATTTGAGGCTCCTTGTTATTAAAATCAAGCAGTACCAGAATTGGCTCCCGCAACCGTGATTTCGTTTAAATGTTCATGTTTTGAAACTGAATGCACTTAATACTAAAAATGCAAAGTTATGAAATTGTCCGCTTGGGCTCTTTATAAGCTCCTGATGGTAGTTAAAAAGAATATGAATTCAGGGGGCCATACTGATAATGAAATTAGCCAGCATTCATTGAGCACTTAGTGTTTTCTAAGCACTTTGCTGTTAATATGGGCATAACACCCTCCGAGGTATAAACAGTTGTCAGTCCTGTTGACCAGGTGGGAAAACTGAGGCACAGAGAGGTTAAGTAACTTGGCTAAGATCACACAGCTAGGGAGGGGGGACCACGGCCCTCTGAGGGATGTAGGCATGTCACAGTGCAAATCAAGACCCTCTGTGGCTACCCCCCCCTCGCCCTGTCCCCCACCTCCACTGTGTGGCATGAGCCACTGTGGAGGAAATGGGCAGATGGTAGGAAGGCTTGGCCCATAGGTCTCCAGGAGGTCCCAGGACGTGAGCTCAGCCTCCACCCAGCCTGTGTCTGGTTTTCTTGAACACGTGTTGGGTGCGTGTTGGGGCGGCCAGCGTGGCCAGCCTGCAAGGCATTCTCCCAGCTTCTTTCCCTGTACCTCGGGCTCTTGCTCCTGCAGACAGCTCCGCCCATCCCCCTCTGTGCTGAGTGAGCCCCCCCCCCCCCGCCTCTTCCTCCCCCACATTCCCCTGTAAGTCCTCTTTGGCTGCTCCAGGACCCAGTCCCCGGGCCAGGCTTAACTCCTTTGATGCCAGATCTCCACGGACCTCCCCTCTGTTCTTTCAGTCATTCATACATTCACGCACTTGTTTGTTCCTTCAGCAAATATGTATCCAGCGACCTGCATGAGCTGTTTGCTATTTCAGGACAGAAAATATCCCTGCCGTCTGGCAGCTGAGGGTCCAGTGGAATATACAGTTGCCCCGGGGGATGCAGAAAAGTGAGAAAACGCTGGGAGGTGGGTGTGTGAGGGCCGCGGGCGGTCAGGGATGTGGCTGGTGCACTGAGGGAGGGGAAGGGTGTTGTGCAGGTGTCCTGGGCAGCTGCGGGGGCAGGGAGACCTGAGCGGGCAGCCTGTCGGAGCCGGAGGTGGAGGGGTGGATGGAGCAGATGTGGGCCAGCGCTGGGACTCGGCTCTTGAGGGTTTGGGGCGGGATGGGCCTGCCCGGGGCCGGTGTGCCACAGCGGAGGCTGGGAGGTCTGAGCGATGGTCCAGGGAGAGAGATGCAGTTGGCCAGGGTGGCTGGGGGCGGAGCTGGGGAAACAGGGTCTATTCTCGTGTGCGCACGCGGCAGGGCATTTAATTGAAATTTTTTGGTGAAAATTGTAGATTCACATGCAGTTAGGAAATGATGCAGAGAGGGGCGCCTGGGTGGCTCAGTTGGTTGAGCGGCCGACTTCAGCTCAGGTCATGATCTCGCTGTTCATGGGTTCGAGCCCCACGTTGGATTCTGTGCTGACAGCTCGGAATCTGGAGCCTGCTTCAAATTCTCCTTCTCTCTCTCTCAAAAATAAATAAGCATTTAGAAGAAAAGAAAGAACACAGAGTCCCTTTAAGCTTAGCCCATTTTCCTGCAGTGGTGACATTTTGCAGAACCGTAGTGGAATAATGTCATGACCAGGCACTGACATTGATTCAGTCAGTGGCTCACAGGTGTTGTAGGTTCTAGACAGTTGTACAAATTCTGTACGTGTTCACATTAGTTAGGCTCCTACCTCCTCCACTACGGCCCCCACCAAACAGTTCCCACGTTGCAGGGATCTCACTCACCCCTGCTCAGTCCCCAGCCACTGCTGCTCTGCCCTCCGTTTCTAAGATTCTGCCCTTTCAGGGAGCCTGGGGGGCTCGGTTGGTTAAGCCTCCGATTTTGGCCCAGGTTATGATCTCACGGTCCGTGGGTCTGAGCCCCATGTCAGTCTCTGTGCTGACAGCCCGGAGCCTAGATCCTGCTTAGGATTCTGTGTCTCCCTTTCTCTCTGCCCCTCCCCTGCTTGTGTTCTGTCTCTCTCTCTCTCAAAAATAATGTTAAAAAATTTTTAAATAAATGTTAAAAATTTAAAAATGATAAAATAAAATGAAATTCTACTATTTTAGAAATGTTCTAGAAATGGAATCCTACTGTGTAACCTTTCAGGATTGGCCTCCGTCCTTTGGGAGAATATGATCTCTTTGACAAAGGTTGGGCCGGCAGGTGGTGGGGGGCAGCTGGTGGGTGTTTTCTCCTATATCAGGTGCAGCAACCTGGCTTGGGGTTGGAGAGGTCCTGAGTGCATGGACCAGCTCGTGCATTCCTGTCGCTGTCTCCTCCCCTCCGGGTCCTTGTCCCTAAGGTGCCCCCACTCCTGCCACCGCCTTTCAGGGCACTTTGCTCCTTGGCCTCCGTGCTTCCCTCTCCTTCTCTGTCATCTCTCCTCACTCTCTCCCTCTTCAGCCTCCATTTCCGTTCGCCCTCTCTCCCCGTGTACCACACGTTCCCTCCTCCTTTCCATCTATTTCTACTTTCTCTGAGTCCCTTTCCCCATCCTGTTCCCACATTTTCTCTTCCTTTCTCTCCCATTTGTGTGTGTCTGTCCCTCTTCTGTCTTTCCCTCTGTCTGCGTCTCCTTCCCCATCTCTGGTTCCCTCCTGCTCTGTCCCGTCCCCTCTTTTTCTTTCTCTCACTCTCAAATATTATGTTTCCAGACCTTGAAGATCACCTGTTCTCACCCTCAGGGCGGCTTAGTGGATGAAATGTCTTCTTCAGATCAGGACAGGCAAGCTGCTGTTAAAGGGCTTCCCAGGGCCATGCTGGGGTGACCTCGGGGTGGTGGCCGCAGCCCTGGGCCGCCCGCTGAGGGGTCAGTGGGCCCAGACCGGAGCTCCGAGAGCACCTGGGTCTGAAAAGGTGAATTGAGAGGAGACTCCGGAGGCCGCCTGGATGCCTGGGACCGGGGGGAACGAGCAGGGGTGCAGTCTGGGCCTTGCTTAAGAAGCAGATTCGGGAGCGCCTGGGGGGCTCAGTCGGTTAAGCGTCCGGCTTCGGCTCAGGTCATGATCTCACGGTTCGTGGGTTTGAGACCCGTGTCGGGCTCTGTGCTGCCAGCTCAGATCCTGGAGCCTGCTTCGGATTCTGTATCTCCCTCTCTCTCTCTGACCCTTCCCTGCTCACACTGTCTCTCTCTGTCTGTCAAAAATAAATAAAAAACATTTAAAAAAAATTTTTTAAAGAAGCGGATCCGGGCTGAGGTGACGGCTCAGCCCCAGGCGGGGGGGTCTTTCTCTGGGCTGGGGGGGCGGAGGGCAGGAGGCTTCTTAGCACCTGCTGGTTCTGGACACCGGCGAATGGCTTGTTTACCTGGTGGAGAGCAGCCGCCCACGCTGGGGACCCTGACAACGTGGTCAGTCGCGTCTGCGTTTGCTCCCCGCCCCCCAGACCCAACGGTGCTCTTCTCAGCGTTGTCTGTGGATCAGCCACCTTCGGGGCCGGCAACCCCCCGAGGACTCGAGTGCTAATAACCAGCCTCCGGTGAGAAGCGTGTGGCCCCCACGTGACAGCGGCCCGCTGGGGAGCCTTAGCCAGCTGTCGGCCTAGGCCGTGGACGCTCATCCGGAGACGGGCCACCAGTGGCTGGGATCTGGCCATGACCATGCCTCTGGTGGGGAGGGGGGGGTCCATCTGACACGGAGGTTGCTGAGCTGAGCAGGCCGCTGGGAACAGGAAGCTGGTTTGACGCTCTGGGCTGGGAAGGGTCTTCCTCTCCTTGCCCTGTGCCAAGAGTGGGTCAGCCTCGGCTCCAGCCACATCCACCCGCGGCATCCCCCTCAAATCCGCCATCGCTCCTACTGTACCCTTTGCCCCGTGGTGTCGTCTCAGTCCGGAATGCTGGCCCCACGAAGCCATCCACGAGTGATCCTTTTTTTTTTTTTTAACGTTTATCTATTTACTTACACCCCAGTTAGTTAGCATCGAGCGCAATGATGATTTCGGGAGTCGATTCCAGGGATTCGTCCCTCCGTGCAGCACCCAGTGCTCCTCCCAACAAGTGTCCGCCTTGATGCCCCTGGCCCGTGTAGCCCATCCGCCACCCACAGGCCCTCCAGCAACCCTCAGTGCGTTCTCTGTGTTTAAGAATCTCTTATGGTTTGTCCCCCTCTTTGTTTTTATATTGTTTTTGCTTCCCTTCCGTTATGCTCATCTGCTTTGTGTCTTAAATTCCACAGGAGTGAAGTCACGTGATACTTGTCTGTCTCTGACTAATTTCACTTAGCGTAATACCCTCCTGTTCCATCCACGGAGTTGCAAATGGCAAGATTTCATTCTTTTTGATTGCTGAGTAATACTCCATTGTATACATATACCACATCTTCTTTATCCATCCATCCGTCGATGGACATTTGGGCTCTTTCCATACTTTGGCTGTTGTTGAAACATTGGGGTGCATGTGCCCCTTCAAAACATCACACCCGTAAATACCCAGTGATACAGTCACTGGGTCGTAGGGTAGTTCTATTTCTAATTTTTGGGGGAACCTCCATACTGTTTTCCATAGCGGCTACACCAGTTTGCGTCCCCACCAGCAGTGCGAAAGATCCTCTGTCTCCGCGTCCTCACCAGCATCTGTTGGTGCCTGAGTTGTTCATGTGAGCCGTTCTGACAGGTGTGAGGTGGTGTCTCATGTGGTTTTGATTTGTATTTCCCGAATGATGAGCGACGTTGAGCATTTTTTTCATGTGTCTGTTAGCCACTTGGATGTCTTCTTTGGAAAAGTGTCTCTTCATGCCTTTTGCCCATTTCTTCCCTGGATTATTTGTTTCTTGGGTGTTGAGTTTGGTAAGTTCTTTATAGAATTTGGATACCAACAACCCTTTATCTGCTGTGTCACTTGCAAACCTCTTCCATGAGTGACCTTTCTGACACATGGAGAAACCTGCCTGGGAGCCCAGAGACCCTGGGAGTGGCTGCGGCGTCTGCAGGCCCCTTGGTTCCAGCTGATTAAGAAATCAGGCCTGTGACAGAGTGGCAGAGCAAGCGCGGGGCCTGTGCGACTGTGTGGACGGCATGCCCGTTCGCCTGGCCCTGTCTGTCACCTCAAGTGTCATGCCGTGAGCGAGGTCCTGAGCCTGCTGAGTCTCGGTCTCCACATCTGGGGAGCGGGATCTACAGTTGTGTCCTCTGCACAGGACTGTCGTGAGCAGTAATTCAGAGAACATAAGGCTCAGCGTCTGTTACCATGACTGGTGACATCGATGTTATTATTTAGTAGCTCGGATCTGTGTTGTCCCCTCAGTGTTTTGCATCCGCTGCCACAAAGCACTTAATTTATTTATTTTAAAATTTTTAATTTTTTTAAAAATTTTTTAATGTTTTTTATTTATTTTTGGTACAGAGAGAGACAGAGCATGAGAGGGGGAGGGGCAGAGAGGGAAGGAGACATGGAACCGGAAGCAGGCTCCAGGCTCTGAGCTAGCTGTCAACACAGAGCCTGACGCGGGGCTCAAACCCACGAACATGAGATCTGACCTGAGCCGAAGTCAGAGGTTTAACCGACTGAGCCACCCAGGCGCCCCTAATGTTTATTTTTGAGAGACAGGGTGTGCACGCATGAGCAGGAGAGAGGCAGAGAGAGAATCTGAAGCAGGTTCCAGAGAGAGAATTGGAAGCAGGCTCCAGGCTCTGAGCTGTTGGCCCAGAGCCCGACACGGGGCTCGAACCCACAAACCGCGAGATCATGACCTGAGCCGAAGTTGGACGCTCAACCGACTAAGCCACCATGGTGCCCCTGTTTATTTATTTTTAATTGACCTTTATATTTTTAGATCACTTACATTTGCAGAAAACACATAAAGGCAATCCGGAGTTCCCGTGTGTCCCTTCATCAGTTCCCTTCACGGTCCTCTTACGTCACCAGGACACCTTGTCAGAACCAGGACACCAGCGTGGGTCCAGTACTGCTCACGGAGCTGCAGGCTTTGCTTGGATTTCACCAGAGTTTTTGTTCACAACCGTTTTCTGTTCCAGGCGCCCATCCAGGGGAGCACATTGCTTTGAGTGTGTTTCCTTTTTAACGTGACCTCGTGTCTCCAGAAGCAGGTCCCAGACCTGGCGGGGCAGGGATGGCCGCCGTAAGCCACCCAGGGTCTCCAGAACGGGACTCCTTCAGATGTCCCCGTCTGGTCATGACGCTTGTCATCACTGGTCTTGGGCTTCTGAGCCCTGACGTGACAAGAGGCCCTTCCCGCTCTGCTTCGGGTGTTGAGCACATTTGAGTTCATTCATTCTCGTCGCCCAAGTGTCTGCAGCTCTGGCTGCCCTGGGGCGGTGGCCCTGGGCTCTGACATGGGTCCTGTGCTTGTGGAGCTCAGCCTGGTGGGGAGACTGAGGAAGGAGGCAGGCAGAGGAGGGAAGGAGGCCGGTGAAACTGAGGGTCCCCTCGGAGGGTCTGAAGGAAGAAACCAGCACGAGAAGACCTAGTAGAAAAGCCTTGAGGGGGGCAGCAGGTGCAGGGGTCCGAGTTAGGACCGGCCCTGGGGAGGCCCAGGGACACATGTCCGGGCTGGACGGTTATCAGCGATGGGAGGTGACTGACCCAGTTCAGAGTCAGGCCAGATCACCTGGTTCTGGGCTGTCGGAAACCCCAGCTCTGAGGGGCCAGGCCGGTAGCAGCAGTGAGTGACATGGCTTGGAGGACTGGGCAGGTGAGAGCACGTGTCCCCTCTAAGAGGAGGTGGCCGCAGCTCAGAGCCAGCTGCCATCACCCCTCTGTGCACTTGAGCTTTGCATTTAAAAAAAAAACTCTTTTTAATATTTATTTTTGAGAGAGAGAGACAGAGACAGAATGCGAGTGGGGGAGGAGCAGAGATTGGGACACAGGATCTAAGCAGGCCCCAGGCTCTGAGCCGTCAGCACAGAGCCCGACGTGGGGCTCACAAACCATGAGATCATGACCTGAGCCGAAGTCGGACGCTTCACCGACTGAGCCCCCCAGGTGCCCCTAGCTTTCCATTTTTTAAATGAGAAGCTTGAAATCCATTTTCAAGAGAAAGTTTTTAAGAGAAAAGGCATTTCATTCAAAAATATGAGAACACAACCAGACCAACAAAAAGCAGCAAAAGGCACTCAGCCCAGTGGAGGCCAAGCAGGACGCCCCTGTGGGTCTGGCCTGGGCCGCAGGTGGGCCCGCTCGTGGCCCGAGTGGCAGGGCCTGAGGACGGCGGTGAAGACTCCCATTTTATTCTCACCGCCACGAGGTACTCACCTGGAGGATCAGATTTGTTTCTTTTTTTTTAATGTCTTTATTTTTCCATTTTTATACATTTATTTTGAGAGAGAGAGAGAGAGAGCACAAGCTGGGGAGGAGCAGAGACAGAGGGAAAGAGAGAGAATCCCAAGCAGGCTCCGCACTGTCAGCACAGAGCCCCAAGTGGGTCTCGACCTCAGGAACCATGAGATCATGACCTGAGCCAAAATCGAGGGTCAGAGACTTAACCGACTGAGCCCCCCAGGCGCCCTGGATCAGACGTGTCCCTTGAGACAACTCCTCAAGGCTGCTGTGTGGAGAATGGGGGAAGGGCCCGGGCAGCTGCTGAGAGGCGGCCCAGCCCGGACGCCCGTGGTGATGGGGAGACGGATCTGGGGGGAGTTAGCAGGAGGGGTTGTGGACCGGTGGGGTGTGGGCGTCCAGTCTGCGCAGCGGCTGGGCCCCACAGTGAGTCTCGTAACCGCCGAAAGCCTCAGTTTCCTCCTCTGTAGAAGGGCTTTGTGCTGCCCGAGCGGAGCAGGTGCTCGGTTAGCGATGCACGTGTAAGTAGATGGTCACCGGACATTTCTGTCAGTGGCCGTGTGATGAGAAGCAAAGGCCAAGTGACTTGGTGTCTAAACAGGACGATTCTGATGCAAACCATGAAGTGGTGGGGGGGGCAGGAGGAGGGCTCCAGGAAGAGGGGCTCTGAGGGTGGAGGAGCCAGAAGGAGGAGGGGCCGAGCATGCACCAGCAGAGCCCTGGCCAAGGGTGGAGGCTGGAGACGGACCAGACTCTGGGTCAGGAGTTGGCCCCCCGCCCCCCACCATGAGGTCTAGTTCTGGAAGAGACTGTGACACAGCGCCTCCCGCCCGCTGTCCTGTCTTCCCTTCCAGACTGTGCGTGAGTTTGGATTTAGGAGCCAGTATCTTGGCAGGACTTCTAGGGGCTCCTCCTCTGCTAGTTTCCATGTTAACGCTTTTCCTCCAGCTAAAAGCAGAATCCACGGGGATCCACGAACCTTCTAGAGCTGCTGCCTGGGGTCAGCATCACCTACAGCGAGATTTCACCAGCTTGTCGCTGCTGCTTGGCTCCTTCCGGGCGGGGCTGCACACCGTGGGCACCTCCAGCCCTGCTCCTCTGCTGCCGCCTCCTGCCACCGGCCGCTCTGGCCAGGTCGCTGGGCTGGCAGAGGTCGGGGGTGGTGGCCCTGCCGGGTGGGGGGGCTCCGGCGTTGCCTTGCAGGCATTGTGCGCCCCGCCAGTCCAGCGCTGCAGGCAGGATCCCACATGCAGGGGCTGCTTCCAGAGAAATGGGCGGAGCCCCACTCACAGCTCTCAGAGCATTCTGGAAGACTGGGGGCCCTGGAACAAACACGGAACACTGCAGGCAGAGTAGCCAGGCGTGGCCTGAGGTACAGAAGGCCCCGGGCTGGGACCCAGGAAGGAGGCTGGGACCCAGGGGGCCGGTCGTGTGGGCTGGCTGTGGCAGGGGGCAGTGCCCAAAGGTCAGGAGAGCCCGCTGTGATTCCTAGCTCGGCCTTTTGCCAGCTCTGTGACCCTGGATGTGACCTACTTTCTGTCCAAGCTGCCCTTCGTGCCCCAGAACAGGCACCGAGTCGGTGCCCGCTGTGCGGGCTTCCGTGAGCATCCAGGGAGATGGTGGGGCGGGCAGCGGCCGCTGGCGTTCCCAGCCCACGGGGCCGGGACAATGGACCGGAAGCGACACCTCCATCCAGCTCCTCCACAGCCCCGAGTCTCAGTGATGTGCCCCGAGCCCCGGGCCACCGCCCACTCAGGTGCCCACAGGTCCTGTGGTCTCGTGAGTCAGGCCGGGTGGGGACGGCAGTGGACCAGACGGCACATGCCTGGGGGTAGGGGGTGGGGTGCAGCTCACCGCACCCCACAGGAATGCGGGCTCAGAGTGGCCAGATCGCTCCTTCAAGAGAAATCAAACTCAGTTTTTATTAGAAATATCCCCGTTCTTTTTCATTTATGTTATTTATTTATTTATTTATTTTTGAGAGACAGCGTGAGCAGGGGAGGGTCAGAGAGAGAGGGAGACACAGAAACCAAAGACTCAGGTTCCAGGCTCTGAGCTGTCAGCACAGAGCCCAACACGGGGCTCGAACTGACGAACCGTGAGATCATGACCTGAGCCGAAGCGGGACGCTTAACCGACTGAGCCACCCAGGCGCCCCTAGAAACATCCTCGTTCTTCCATGTCGGCGGCTAACTTGTTTTTAAAGTCGCAGGAGCGAAACCAGTCATGTCTGCGGGCCCAGTGCTCACCGAAGGCCACCAGGTTGCAATCCCTAAGGAGGCTGGAGGGAGGGGGCCTCCTAAGGTTGCCGGGGTTGGAGAGCAGGCGATAAAGGGGCCTCCTGAGTCCTGCACTCAGCGCTTACCCCCAGCCCCACTCACCCTCCTGTGTCCTGGCTGGGTGCTGGGGCTGCGGAGTCCTGGGTTCAAACCCATCTCTGCCAGTTCCCAGCTGAGTATCTGGGCACGTACCTCTCTGACCCTCAGCTTCCTCTTCTGCAAAATGGGATTAGGGATACCTTTGTCTCCCAGCAGCTGTGAGAACAGACAGGCTGTGAATCTGGGGGGCCCCTCGTGGGCTGGGTGCCCGGAAAGTGCTCGGTACTCAAGGCCAGGGGCTTGGTCTGAGCAGATAGGGTTGTTTCTTCTGTCTGTTGCTTCCCCCCACCCCCCAAATACGTTCTTTAACTTTAGAATCAGAGGCAGGTCTCTGTGATAATATAGAGAGTTCCCACACACCCCGCACCCAGTTTCCCAAGTTGTTAGTATCTTATTTTACTGCATCATCACAGTCAGGGGACCGACCTTGATGGATTGCTAATAACTAAACTCCACAGTTTATCCAGATTTGGCTAGTTTTCTGTTCCAGGATTGCATCCAGCATACAAACCGTATCCTATTTACTCACCGTGCCTTATAGCACCGCCGGTCTATGACACCTTCTCCCGCTTTCCTTGTTTTTGATGACCTTGACAGTTTTGAGGAGTATTGGTTAAGTATTTTGTCCAATATCCCTCTAATAAGGCTGACCCGATGTTTTTCTTGTGGTTCGGTTGGGGTTACGGGTTTGGGGAGGAAGCGCACAGAGGTAAAGCGCTTTGTCACCACGTCCCATCTAGGGGCACGCATGCTGACAACAAGATGTAGCACGGACGGCGTTGACCTTGACCACCTGGCTGAGGGAGTGTTTGCCAGGGTTTTCCTGCCGGCGCAGTTACTTTTCCTTCTTTTCATATTTTACTCTTTAGAGGCAAATTGCCAAGTGCCGCCCCATCCGCTCGAGCTCCCGGAGGGGCCGATACACACGGAAGTCAGTGGGAAAACTTCTGTACCATTTGGAATTGTTTTGAGATTTGCGCGTCTCCTCTGTCTGCTTGTCTTTACATCTAGCAGTTTTCACCTTTTTTTTTTTTTTTTGAGATCATCGTATTTCATTGTCTAAACAACTTGGGTTGAGTCTAGGCTCTACCCATTTAACTCTCTGCTTGACCTCCAGTGACTCCCTGTCAGATGAGGGACAGTGAGAATAATGTGCATGTGCCAGTCAGGCTGCGTTCAGCTGCGTAACAGGCCTGCCCAAAGTGCTTTCACCAAATAGGGTTTGAGCTTTTGCTTCATGTGACAAGAAGTCCTGCATGGCCATTGGAGCTGATGGGGCTTCTCAAGGAAGTTACTGGGGACCCAGGCTTTTCCTGGCTGCTGGTCTGCCCTCGTTAGCATGTGCCTCTTATCCTCATGGTCCCAAGGTGGCTGCAGCACCTCCAGCATCACTGCTGTACTCCAGATGGAACTCTTTGAAATTGCAAGCATTATCCCCATTTTACCAAGAGGAAAGTGAGGCTCCAGAGGAGGAGAAAGCCCCACGTTAAAGAGGGCCGTGGGCGGCACAATGTGTATAGGCCCGGGCACAGTAGGTATAAAGATTGTTTTCTCAGTGGGAGGAACCTCTCTTAAGGCCCTTGGGGCTGAGAGGGGCTGGTGACCTGGGGGAGGAGTGTGGGGAGTTCCTGATCAAGGTCAACCAGGGGCCTCAGCCCCCCAGGGGTTGACCAGGCTCTGGGGCAGACCCTGTGTTCCTCCGACCCCAGCCCTTGAGTGGGGTTGCCATGTGGCCTGCTGCTTCTGGAGGGGTGGGGGGTAGGGGTCGGGGGTGCTGGGTGAGGTAGGACAGGTTGCAGCTGCAGTGGTGGCCCAAGAACAGCCGGCCAAGTAGCACCGAGTTCTGGGACAGTCAGCGGGGTGGGCGTGGCCCTGAGTCCTACCGCCCGTGTCTGGTGACTCAGTCTGCACTGAATGGGAGATACAGGGAAGGATTTATTGGCCTGATCTATTGATTCAGGGGCAGACCACGGCTGGGGGGTCCAAATCTGGCCTGCCTCCAGTTTTGTCAATAAAGTTTTATTGGCACGCAGCCATGCTGTTAGTTTGCACATTTTCTGTGGCCGCTGCTGTGCCTCAAGGGCAGAGTTGAGTAGTTGCAACAGAGACCGTGTGGCTGGCAAAGCCTGAAATACTTTCTGTCTGGCCCTTCACAGAACACGTCTGCAGACCCTGGCCTGAGCAGAAAGCAGACCAGGATTAGGACTGTTCAGTTAGGGCTTCCCGAGAGGGAAATAAATACAAGGTGGGCCAGGACTTCCAAGGGGCTGTGGGGGTTTCTGGAAACAAGTGGGCAGGTGGTACAGGGCGAGCCAAGGCCCTGAGGTGGGTGGGCTTAGCTTTAGAAGGCAGTGATCTGCCTTGAACCTAGTGCTGCAACAGCCATTTGCGGGGAGGGGGCTTGTCAGAACCGGCCTGGTGGCGGACTGCCAGGGTGGCCCACTTTGGGGTTTCTGCCGGAAGCAGCAGGATATAGAAATGGCCCAGGAAGCTATACCCCCTGCTGCTCAGCTCAGCCACCCAGGGCCGCGAGAGCTGTGAGCCCAGAGCTGCCAGATCATCTGATTTTCCAGGAGAAGCTGGCAGTCTGGTTTTCATGAGAAATCTCCTGATTTGTTACATGTTTGCAATTAATTCCTTTTTTTTTTTTTTAAATCATGAAGCAGACCAAGCACACATCCGTCTGGTCTGTGGGCTCCAGGTTTGAGAACTCGGGGATCCAGGGCGGAAGTGAGGATGCGGGAATGTGGGTAGACTGGGCAGAGCAGGCCAAGCCCAGCGCCTTAAGCCAGCAGGCTCTGGGCTGAGGAGAGCGGGGACTGGGGTGGGGGGGAATCCGAGAGAGGGGGCGGGACAGAGTCTTGGAGCTGCAGTGTCAGATTTGCTCATCTCCCCACCGGTCTCAGGCTGGTGGAACATTCCTGCTGGGAGCTGGGGAGCTGGGAGGTGGGCACTCCTCTGCTCTCTTGAAAGCCCCTGGAGGGGAGTCTTATTACCAGCCGCAGAAGGAGGGGTGGGAGGAGGAGAGCTCTGAGGACTGAGATTCTCAAGGGTTTGGATTTGCTGCTCTGTCCCCGAAGACTTGGGTTGTTTCTGGTGATGGGCAAAGGCTGGACTTAGAACTAGACAGGCCTGGGGGCGCCTGGGGGCTCAGCTGGTTGAGTGTCCAACTTTGGCTCAGGTCATGATCTCACTCACGGGTTCAAGCCCTGCATCGGGCTCTGTGCTGGAAGCTCAGAGCCTGGAGCCTGCTTCAGATTCTGTGTCATCTCCCTCTCTCTCTCTGCCCCTCCCCTGCTCATCCTCTGTCTCTCTCTCTCTCTCTCTCTCTCTCTCTCAAAATAAATCAACGTTAAAAAACTAAAAAAAAAAAAAAAGGAACTAGACAGGCCTGGTGGTCCCCAGTTCCCTGGTCCCATGGCTCCTGCCACTTCCGGGACATGGGGATGACCCCAGTTTTGCAGGTTGCCCTGAGAAGCTAGGAGAAAATGGAGGTGAGGGGCGGGGCATCCTGACGTGCCTGTGGTTGGGGCGTGGCCTCTAGGATGTGGTCTGTCCCTCTGGTGGCAGCTGGCCACCTGGCTGGTGGCAGCCTCTCATTCCAGCCCTTACCTGCTCATTGAAGCCGCTGGTTTGCAAGTGCTCACTGGCTCCCCTGTGGCGGCCTGGTTTCAGGAGGCCTGGTTGCAAATGACAGCAGCCCAGGTCATCTTGGCTTCCTCGGCCCGTGGACAGGAAATGTCCCAGGGTGACTCTGGCCTCACGCAATAATGGATTCAGGGGCCCAGATGACATTGTCAGGATTCTGTCCCAGCTCTGCTTCCTTGTATGGCTTCAATCCCGGGCAGGCCCCGCACTGTGGTGTCAGAGATGGCCCTCGGGCTCACGACCCGCCCACTCCGGGACTTGGGGCCTGGGAAGCAGGGGGAGCACCCCGAGGCTGATGGCCACTGGCCACAGGCTCAGCCCCCAACCAGTCACAACTGGGGGGGGGGCTCAGGCCTCCTCCCAGCCCCCACCTGAGCCATCAGATGGGCACAGGTGCAAGTGATCTGGAGATCAAGGGGCCGATACCAGTGGGCAGTGGAGATGAGAGGGGCCATGCCCGCTCCATGCCCGCCTGCCCTCCAAGAGTTGCGCCCTGAGCCACGCTGGGCCCTCCGGCGTATCACAGGCCGTCCCTGCCGGGCTGACTTCAGGCTCAGTTCTGCAGGCGGCGGTGAGTCACCACCCCAGGCCTCCCCACGTGCCCCAGGAGGTTGGCAGGGGGTTGGGCCAGGGCCACTGGGAGGCTCTTGTGATGCCTTCTCCTGGATCCTGTCTTAATTATATTGATTTTTCCCCGTTTTGGGAGGCTCTCTCCTTGGAGGAGGAGACAGAAGCCCCACCCCTCACACCCATTCAGAGGCCCCTCCCGACACCTTAGGACTATTTCAAAGAGAAGAGGGGGTCAGGGTGAGGCCACGTGACTGAGCAGGACACTGGCTCCAGCTTGGCCTCTGACCCCTCACGGGCCCCTTCCTTTGCCTGGGACTTGAGGGTCAGGAGAAGGGAGCTGTCCTTTCATCACAAAATGCTCTTTGGCCTCCACGTGTCAGGTGAGGGAGCGAGTCTTCGAGCTGTCATTGTTCAAGAATGTTCTAGGTACTACAAGGGCCAGTTCTCAGGAGAAATGGGGTGGAGAGAGTCTAAGCCTCTGGGCTCCATGGTTGCATCCCTCAGGCTGTGACGTGTATCCTGGCGTCCATTTCCCATCTGTGCTCTGGTCATGGAGCTCTCAGAAGACTTGCATCCCCCCCAGGGGACAGCCCAGGAAGGTGCTAGAGAAAGGAGCCAGGGGATGGGCCTGGGCCCCGAGTACCCCCAGAGAGGCCGAGCCAAGGATGGCGGACCCAGGGCAGATGGACAGAATAGTCAAGGTGAACTGCTTCTCCTGGTTTTCTGGGGGCGGGGGGGGGGACACAGGGAGGGAGGGAGTCCTTACACACCTGAGCACAGGCTGTCTTATTTGAAACACTTTGATGGTTTCCTTCTACAGAGAAACAGGGTTCGATGTGGGGGAAAGTTCAGGGCCTTGGGGCTCAGACATGAGAATCTGTCCACTCCCGCCCTGAGCCTGGCTGCTCACCTTTAGGGGGCACTGGCCACAGGCTCCTCCCTGGTCCCCTCTTTCCCCTCATTTCTGCTCTTTCTAAAACACCTACCGAATCACACACACACATTCCCGGTTAGTGACTTCAGTGGCTCCCAGGCCTCTTGTGATGATCTTAGCATGGCTTCCAAGAGCCCGTCTCTGTCCACCTGCTGACCTGGCTCCATTCCAGACTGAGCCACTGGAGTCCCCGAGTCTGCGCCCCCCCCCACCTTCTGCCACCATGTGACGGGCTCTTGCGGCCCTGCCTGCTCGGCGGTGGAGCCCCTGGATGGCTCAAGCCTCTGGAGACCTCCCTGAGGGCCCCCCCCCCCCGGAGGAGCTGGGCCACTTCTGGGTTCTACAGGCCCCTGTGCTGTCCCACCAAATTGCCATCACGTTCTGTGCCTGCCGGGAAGGCCAAGGCTGCGGGCCGGTGCGCAGAAGGGGCCTGGCCAGCGCGGGCACTCAGGACGTGGTGGTGGAGTTGGGCGGACGCATGGAGGATGTGGGACATGGGTCAGGCACCGCTGTCCACCCTTGGCTTCCCCACCTCCACGAGGGGGATGATGGTCCGGGCGTCGCTGTGGGGAGCAAGTGTGTGGGAGGCAGGGATGCACCAGTGAGGCACGGGGCCCACACAGGCCGTGGGCCCTGGCAGAGCTGTTGCTGGCGGGTTGCCAGAGCCCCCACCCCTGCCCTAGCACCTGTGCCCACAGACCTTTCGAGTGGGGCCTCAGCTGGAGGGGGGCCAAGAGACCTGACAGTCAAGGGAGATGTGGGGAAAGGGGGCCCCCAGGTAGGGGCGTTTCGAAGGATCTGCTCCTCCCTCTACACCCCTGAGCCCCAGGTACCCACCCATCTCCTGGCAGAGCCCGACCCCCTTCTCCCGAGGGGTCTTAGCATTGGGACCAGCCCCGGCTCTGCAGGAGAGCCCTCTGGGGGTTTGGAAATACCCCAGTGCTCGGCTACACCCCAGACCAGTGTCCTCAGACTCAGGGGAGGACTGGGGCAGGCAGAAGCTCTCCCAGGGGGTTCCGGCGTGCGGCCACCTTTGAGAAGTGCTGTTTGACAGCATCCTCGGTGAATCTGGTTTCTCCCCGAGAACCAGAGCTTGGGGAGGGTTGCTTGACGGAAAAGCCTCCCCCCCGACCCTTCTCAACAAAACCCCACACCAGAAATATGGGAGCACTTCTTAAAATGGTTTGATTTTTTTTTTTTAAGTAACACATTCAATTCGTATGACACCAGCTTGAGGCGGCACAGATGGGGACCCGGTGCGAGATCGCTCACCCCCCCCCCCGCCCCCCCTCCCCGGCCAGTTGCCCAGCAGCAGGTCCTGGGCTGGGCCTGGGCGGGTGTCTCTGAGCACCTGTGCGCGTGCGCACATGCGCGGAGGGAGTCCCCCGCCTTGCACGAGGGACTCCGGCTTTCTCAATCACTGTCTGTCACAGCCTGGCCCCGCCTGTCCGTGTGCGTGGGAGCTGGCGTTGGCTCTCACAGGCAGTGCCGCCCAAGAACCCTGGGGTCCTTGTCCCTCGGGCCACCACCCTGCAGGAGGCGTCCAGTACCACAACCGGACTTCTCGGGTCACAGAACCAGTGAATTGCAGTGGTTCACGGGGCACCCCGTTTTCTGTCGTTCCAGAAGCCGTCCACGCCGGCGCCCCTGCCGTTCGAGCTGCCCGCGCTGTACCGGACGGAGGACTACTTCCCGGGGGCCGCGGGGGCCGCGCCCAGGACCCCCCGCCGCCGGCGCCGCCTGTGAGCTCCGCCGCAGGGTCCTCGGAAAGTGACAGTGTGCGCGCAGTGGCTCGGGGTTCCTGGTCTCCTCCTGTGCATTTGTGTTTTGCGTTTCCTCTCTTGCTTCATGTCAAACGGCGGGGTTTGGAGAAGCATCTGGAGCCCACGCGTGCCGCGCGGAGTCGGAGAGACGGTTCCCACCAGGGTCGGGCCTGCCTGGGGGCCTGGGACGGGGCGCACGGGTCTCAGCAAGACCGGAGACTCGGCTCACCCTGTCTCTCTGTGCCAGGCTTTGCGTGGGAATCATGGGGTGGGGGGCGCTCGTGCACCGGGGTGCACACTGCAGAGATGGGGGGCGCTCATACACCGGGGTGCACGGCTCCAGGTCCATCTCTGTGGCCGGTTTGGCTGCCAAGCCCCGTGCCCACTGGCCTGTGAAACATTTCAATAAAGATGTCAAGAGCTCAAGTGTGGTCTGGGTGCAAATGTCCTCTGGAAGGGAGCTCCTCGCCTGAGGGGAGGGGGTGCCTCAGGCCTTCAGAGTCCTCATAAGAATGGAAAGGTCATGGGGCGCCTGGGTGGCGCAGTCGGTGAATCGTGGGACTCTTGATTTTGGTTCAGGTCATGATCTCACTACTGGAGTTCAAGCCCCACATAGGGCTCTGCACTGAGGGCAGGGAGCCTGCTTGGGGTCCTCTGTTTCTCTTTCTCTCTGCTCCTACCTGACTTGCTCTCTCTCAAAATAAATAAACTTTAAACTTTTTTAAATTAAAAAACATGGATGGGGCGCCTGGGTGGCCTCAGTCGGTTAAGCGTCAGACTCGGTTTCAGCTCAGGCCATGATCTCGAGGGTCTCAGGTGGGCTCTGCTGATGGAGGAGTCTGCTTGGGATTCTCTCTCTCCCTCCGTCTGCTCATCCCCTGCTCATGCTCCCTTTCTCTCTCTCTCTCAAAATAAGTAAATACAGTTTTTAAAAAAATGCAGAGGTCATTAGGGTTTCCAGGAGTTCTCAAAGGTAGCTGTGCCTTAATCTCTTCTCATGCGATTGAGTTTCCTGCTCCTGTCCTGAAATTCCTGACTTCTCAGTTTGGTGAGGGAGAAATCTGGTTTTTCTGGAATTCCTCACAGAGCCCAGACCACACACACACACACACACACACACACACACACACACACCCCCAACTGAACGGCAGACTTGCGTTAGAATTTCAAGGAAATCTAACGTAACGAACCAGGAGACAGAGCAGTAGAAAAGCAAGGGAAGGCTGCATCTTGACAATTTTAGGACAGTTTCTTGGAATTAAAACTATAGGCAGACACCTTATTTCAAGAAAAGCCAACATTTTTTTTTCTTCTCTTTTCTTTCCTTTCCTTTTCCTTTTTCTTTTCAATGTTTGTTTTTGAGAGAGAGCATGAGCAGGGGTGGGGACAGAGAGAGGGAGACAGGATCCGAAGCAGGCTCTGCTGACAGCAGAGGGCCCGATGTGGGACGCGAACTCATGAACCCTGACCTGTGCCGAAGCCAGATGCTCAACAGATTAAGCTGCCCAGGTGCCCCAAGAAAAGCCAGCACTTGTCCGTGGAGGTAATTTGTTTACTTAGTAAAACCTTGCATACAGTATTTTAAATTATTGAGGTGTAGTTTGTACACAGAAAGATTCACCTGGGTGGAAGGTTCGCGGAGTTTTCACAAACACCACCCTGGGCCAGTTGTCAGTGTAGACGGGTGTTGCTGGCGTCTGTACGTCCGGTAGCCGGAGGATGAGAGGACCGTGCGCACGTGGTGTCGTCCGTGTGTCTGGCTTCCGTGGCTGGGCCGTCGCTGCAGACCTGTCGCTCCTGTTACTGGGCGGTGTTGATCGGCACTGTTTGTAATAAAGTGCGGGTAGTCCCTGTGCTCCGCTGCGTCTGCTCAGGGAAGAGCGTAGATTCGATGGAAAGTTAATTTTTCAGGCAAGGGGCGAGGACACCGATTTCCAGAAGCCCGAGCAGACGTTGATTGCTGGGGACGCCCAGGCTGCTTTTTCCTTTCAGAGCCTGGAGCAGGGGCCAGGGAGAGGTGACAGGGCGGTGTCATGTGATCAAGCCACAGCATCTTGAGTGTCCTAAAATAGAGACCCACAGGACTGTGGCCAGGAGCTTCTGGCTCTGCGGTCAGCCTGCCTGGGTGGTGCCATCCTCTCCTGCTCACCTCCGCTGTGTGGCCCTGGGTTAGCTGCTCACCCTCTCTGAGCCCAGCTTCCTCCTCTGTGAGAATGCAGAGAATGATGGCCCCTGCCCACTGGGTGTTTGTGAGGATGAAAAGCGGTGTGTGAGCGCTTGACCCAGGGCTGCCCAGGAGCACCGTAATGGGCGCCCCTGTGGTGATCGGCGCCGTGGGGAAAGGGCTGACTGTGTGCCCCTTCTCAGCGGACCGCTGGCATCCAGGAGCCTCCACAGCGAGCGCCTCAGGCCTCAGGGACCGCCCTTAAATTGCAGAGTAAGAACGGGCCGTGGAAGAGTGAGAGCTGCCACAGCCCCAACTAGCCCCCTCTGCGTTTCGCTGTCCTGGCTTCTTTTAGGGACACCCCCTGCCCTCCAAGTCAGGGAGAAAGGGAGAGGCTGCGGGAGACCGGCTGTGCGGAAAGCTGACTTGTGACCCAGGACTGGCCAGTCTGAGTTTTCTGGGAGTTGTAGTGCCAAACAAGGAACTTTTAGGGACCCTTGGGGACACCTGGGGGGGGGGAGGGAAGGCCAGGACACAGAGCCTGCCAGCGATTCTGACCTCAGTGCTTTGAGCTGCTGGAGGCACTGTCCTTGCGAGAGGTGACCTGATGCCCTGTCACGTAAAGGAAAGCCTTGACGACCGGCGTGAGGAGGCCCCACAGGCCTTGCAAGGGTCATTTTGCAGCCCAGGAAGGACGCGAGTGTGGAGGGCGTCGCAGGCTCTTCGGCCAGCCGCCCCCCCCCCGCCCCCCACTTTCCCGGTAGATGCGAACTTCATGTCTGTTAAAGCGAGAGGTTTCAAGAAAGTGGCTTACGGGTTGGCAGAAATGTGTGGTTTGCCCTGAACTGTTGAAAAATGTTTTCATGTTGAGACAACTGGGTAACCATCTGGAAAAAATAAAGTGAGTTCCGCACCTCACTCCGCACAGGGACATTTCCAGAATTCCGCGTGGACGAAGGATGAGTTAGAAGTGTCAGACGAATTTATGCAAGGAGGCGGAAGCATTGGAGAATCATGCAAAATCCAGAGGCCTTATAGCTAGATTCGATTATATATAAAAAACTTAAATCCTCTGCATGGCAAAAACAAACCAAAAATTCAACGCCCCCTCCCCAAAAAATCCATATAATACAATAAATCCTAAGCAAATTTGAAACATGAATGACCCAAAAAGACAGATGGAAAGTTGGGGAAATTGGGGCGCCTGGGTGGCTCAGCCGGTTAAGCCTCCGACTTCGGCTCAGGTCAGATCTCACGTTCGTGGGTTCGAGCCCCGCATCGGGCTCTGTGCTGACAGCTGGCTCAGAGCCTGGAGCCTGCTTCCGGTTCTATGTCTCCTCCTCTCTCTGCCCCTCCCCCTCTCATGCTCTGTCCCTCTCTGTATCAAAAATAAATAAAACATTAAAAAAAAAGAAAATTGGGGAAATAATATGTGCAGCACGTATTATAAAGGAATAGTCTCCCTCATATATACACAGCTCCTACAAATAAATAACAGAAAAAGTAGAAAAATGGGCAAAGGATATGAACAGGCATTTCACAAGAAAGAAAATGTAAAAGACATTTTAATCCTATGGAGAGATATTTGCTCTGTACCAGTAAGTATGAAAGAATTCCTCAGTTTGCTATTTCAGTCTGGCAAACATGAAATTTTTTTTTGTTTATTTTTGAGACACAGAGAGACAGAACATGAGCGGAGGAGGAGCAGAGAGAGACAGACAGAATCTGAAACAGGCTCCAGGCTCTGAGCTGCCAGCAAGAACCAGATGCAGGGCTCGAACTCACAGACCACAAGATCATGACCTGAGCTGACTGAGCCACCCAGGCGCCCCAAACATGAAATGTTTTTGATGACACTGTTTGTTAGTGAAATTTTGAAGAAAGAAGCCTTCTCATGCGTCGGCAGTGAGACAGCGTTCTGGGGGAGGTCCCTGGGCAGGACCTCTCCGAAGGACAAATATCGATGCCCTTGGACCTAGTTAATTTCACCTCTAGGGCTCTTGCCTCCCAATATACGCACACAGCGGAGAAATGATAAATGCGAAAGGTTATTCTCCACATGTTGAAATAACACAAGATTGGAAGGAACCTAAGTGTCCGTCAGAACGGCTTTGGTTCCGTTCTAGTACGTCCACACACACAGACAGCTGGGATCCTGTGAAATTGCATAAGTGGATTCGTTCTTTGTGAGGGGCACCTGGGTGACTCAGTCGGTTAAGCGTTGGACTCTTGATTTTGGTTCAGGTCGTAATCCCCGGGTCGTGGGATCGAGCCCCAAGTTGTGCTCCGTGCTGTGAGCGTGCAGCCTCCTGGAGACTCTCCTGTCTCTCTTTCTCAAAATAAATAAATAAATTTAAAACAAAAAAGGAGTTCTTTACGGAAATGTCCCCAAGCTACGCAAGCCAAGGGACAGAAGAATGGTGTGATACGTTACCATCTGTGAGAGAAAGACATTAACCTTCTTTGGAAGGAGAAACAAACATTTGAGAACAGTGAGATCTGTTTTGGGTAGAGGTCACCTTTTCCTGTTTCAGTTTTTTATACTTTTTTGTTTACCAATTCAAAAAATTTAACTAAAAGCAGTTGCCAGCAATGATAACTCAGGACAGTCCACATTAAAGAAGTGGATTTCCAGCTTCTCTTCAAAAACCGGAAGATCTGGGGGGCCTGGGGGGCTCGGTCGGTTAAGCATCCCTCTGAGCCACTTTCAGCTCAGGTCATGAGCTCATGGTTTCTTTCGTGAGCTCGAGCCCCGTATCAGACTCCATGCTGACGGTGCAGAGCCTGCTTGGGAGTCTGTCTCCCTCTCTCTCTGCCCCTCCCTCATTCTCACTGTCTCTCAAACAAACAAACAAACTGGAATCCCTGGCAGTACTGGGCTCACACCGTTGCAGGAAACAATGAGCTAAAGCTGCCTCGATTTAGAGGGGCTCGTGCTCTCCAGGTTTCTCTTGTATCCAGATTGTTTTGCTAATGTATTTGATCAGCCTGGCCCCTGTGGGCACTTGCAAGTGAGAGCCTTAGAGCCAGAGGCCTTCAGACCATGGAGAATTTACTCGAAGGATGTGGGGTCTGTGATGAAATGCAGCTGGGGAGAAGCGACAGCTGCGTGGCCACTGCAGTTCAAGTGACCCACCAGTGGGCCAGCAAGTCTCTGCTCCAGGTCTGAGTTCCCTGGGGGCAAGAGGACGGCTCTTACTCTAGAGGTGTGCACTTTCCATGGCCTTCCTCATGGAAGTGACCGATACCAGGTCCGACAGAGACCTCATAAGAAAATTGTAGACCAATATCCCTCACGAATGTAGATGCAGAAGTTCTCAACCAAATACGAGCAGCCCGAATCCAGGAACCTCTAAAAATGGATGCCACACCCCGCCGCGCGGGATCTCTCCTCGGAATGCAAGGTTGGCTTGACGTCGGAAAATCTATCAGTGTAACGCCCCGTATTAATAGAGGCAAAATCCACACGGTCATCTCTACCGATGGGGAGAAAAGCATCTGCCAGAATCTACCATCCACTCATGACAAACCCTCTCCTGCTTGGGGGTGAAGGGGGCTCTCAGAGCGCAGGGTTACAGGCTGGGTAGACACCCCCAGAGGCGTCTCCTGAGGACCACCAGCTCTCTGGAGAGGATTTGTTGGCCTAGGCAGCTGGAGGCCGCAAGGCGTCCCCCTCCCCATCTTAAAAGCAGGTTCCTACTTAATCTTTGTTGCCCCTCCCCCGCTGCAGACAAAGCGTTATGGTTTCCAGGTGGTCCACAGCTTGAGGGAGGGCTATACAACCCAGTTAGAAAGCTGCCTGGTGAGGGCGCCGGGCTGGCCCGGTTGGTAGACGATGCGACTCCACTCTTGATCTTGGGGTCTTGCGTTCAAACCCCATGTTGGGTGTAGAGCTCCCTTAAAAATAACAACAGCAACAAACTGCCTCGAGACGGGTTCGTGCAGAAGCAGGAGGTGGCAGAGGGGCCCTCAAAGGCCGCTGGGCTTTGGGGGGCCCCTAGACGTGCTTGACCCACTTTGTCTTCCGGTCAAGAGCACACCCCGTCTTCGGGTTTCCGGGAATTCAAAGCAACTCTGACTCTGGGCCGCTTTCACAGAATTTTCTCGGCGAGTCCTGGGGAGCCGGCTGTGGGCTTAAAAGCTTCCGGATGCCTATCCGTGATCGCAGGTGCCCGCACTTCAGGCTTGCGGGCGGCGGCGGGGGCTCTGAGGCCTGCGTCCGCCTTCCTGGCTGCGACTCGAGGCCTCGCACTTGCCCGGCTGCATGGGGGGCCGAGTCTGAGGAAGGCGTCCAGGAGGACAGCAGCGACACAGGTCGTTGGGCAGGACAGGCACCGGGCCCGCCGCAGGGCCAAGCAGGCCAGGCTGGGCTGGCGGGGGGGGCCCTCCCTCGGGAAGGACTTGCTCGTGGGCGTCCCCGGGGCCACTCTGTGGGACGTGGAGCACGGCGTTCTGTCCCCACCGCTCTTCTGGGGACCCAGGCCCGAGGTGGAGGAGAGCGACCAGAGCCGGAGGAGCACCTGGAGAGCAAGGTCTGTGCCTTTCTTCCATTGGCTTGTGGGGAGGGGAGCGGTGGAGGGGTGCGGCGGTGACCCCGCCTGGGGAGGGTGGGGCTGTCCGTTGAGGCCCGTGGACTCCTCGTTGTCCCCCGGGAGTCCCGGAGACGCCTGGCCACTCACTTGCGCATGTAAAATCGGTTTCTGTAGGGGCACCTGGCTGGCTCCGTTGGTGGACCTTCTGGCTCTTGGTCTCGGGGTTGTGAGTTCGAGCCCTGCGTTGGGTGTAGAGATTACTTATAAAAAATCTTTGAAAAATTGGATTCGCCTGGGTCTGTTAAGCGTCTGACTTCAGCTCAGGTCATGATCTCACAGTTCCTGAGTTGGAGCCCGGTGTCAGGCTATGTGCTGACAGCTCAGAGTCCGCTTCTGATCCTCTGCCTCCCTCCCTCCCCCCCTCCCCCCTCCCCCGTGCACGCTCTCGCTCTCTTTCAAAAGGAAACATTTTAAAAAACTGGCTTCTACACACACGTCGCCTGAATGTAGAAATGGGGGTTCTTCAGCTGTGCAGCTCATGTTCCTTGAACGGGGAGAAATGGGATAAATGCTCTTACATAGGAAAGCCCAAGGCAGCAGGTGCATTTCTCCAGGAAAGGCCGTGCTTAAGGCCATGTTCATGTATGTGTCTTTAAAACAGAGCTTCTCAGTCTTGGCTGCACAGCGGAATGGGCTGGGGCAGCCCAGGACCGCCTACATCAGAAGCCCCGGGGGAGGGGCCAAGTTCGAGCCCCCAGGGGATTTGCGTCTGCAGCCGCCAGGCGCCTGCGCTCTGGGAGAGCCGCGTTCAGGTTTTCAGCGATTGGCTACCTGGGTTGCAGCAACCACACCTTCTTGCTTTACATTCTGCACAAGGTTTCATTTGAAGAGTGCAGGGGCCTTGACCTCTGTCTCCCGCCTTCCTGCGTGTAATTGGGCTTGAGTTGGCTTCTGGTGTGTGTTGAACGGATTCCACCCCAGCTCGGAGATGGGTACTGACTGATCTAAGCCAAGCCGGGTCACCCTAGCTCCCAGTGGCTCCCCGAGATCGCTCTGATCTAAGCCCACCAGCCATAGAAACTAGTTCTGGAATGGTCCCACAGGCTCCCACGCCAGGATTCTTGGTCACTAGGGAGGGAAGGGAAGCCCTCTCCCAGGCAAGGTGAATGGGAAGCACCCTATGGACACCTACCTAGGATGAAGGTGACCATGTGGGTGGCAGGACAGGACAGTGGGCCTGAGCCCTTGCCGACATCACTCAACAGCCTGCTCGGGCACCGTGTCACCTGCGTGTCCCCTTTGTCAAGCAGTCTGAGCTGGAGTTTCTATTACCTGCCAGTGAGACTCCCATTTCATAAAAAAGGAGTCTAGAGCTGGGAGAGGAGAGTTAGGTGGTCACTGATGGGCAGCTCGTCGGTGCCACGCGGCGTGCCATTAGGCAACCGAAGTCACCGCACCAAGACTCGAGGCTCCCCGTTCTTTTGGTCTTGCCTGGGTCCAGGACAGTCTCAGATTGGTGTTAATGGGCCCTGACTCCCTCGGATTTTCCTAACAAGCAGAGGCAGCCTCAGGCTCAGCCCTCAGCAAGCAGTAACAGGTGACTACGGTTTAGTATAATGTTTTGTCTTGTCTTTATTTTTAGGGATGTCTTCATTAATGGCAAATTATGCTGGTCGTCCTTTCTTGTAGAGGCAAAGTTTTCCTTCTTAAAGAGGGCAGTTGAGGGGCACCTGGGCGGCTCAGTCAGTGAAGTGTCTGACTCTTGGTTTCGGCTCAGGTTATGATGTCACAGTTCATGGGATCGAGCTCCCTGTCAGGCTCTGGGCTCCTCTTCCCCCGCCCCCCTAAAATGAGTGAACTTTAAAGAAAAATGAAGAGGGCAGTTGAAACCTACTAAGCACATAACAACGGTTGTTAGGCCGATGATAAAGATCCAGTATGACTGAGTAGCCCGGGGGGGCGCTGTGCCCGGGAGAGCACGGGGTGTCGGTGTGTCGGTTTAGAAACCAGGCTCGTGTCTCTGCATTCATAGCGGGGAAAACCTTTCTTATGAGGCTGCTCTTTAGCCAAGATCAAGGCTGTGCGGAGTGGTTGGAGTGGCTGTGGGCTCAGATGTCCTGGGTCCGAGTCAGCATCTGTCCTGTGCCAGTTGGGCTCTTGGGACAAGGTAGCTTCTCAAACCGGTGCTAGTCTCCCTCCACAGGTTTCTGCCCCCTCCCCACCCCGGGGTCTGGTGGTGGGGAGCTTGGGGGCAGATGGGTGGCTACTGGGGCACTGGCGCAGGACTATTCTGAGGACTCAAATTCTCTTGACTTCTAGTCCCCTACGACTAGTTCCAGGAACACTTCAGGGACGTTCATAAAGTCCTTGAGTACTCAGTGTGTGCTGAGCTGCGAGGAAGGTGGAGTCATGCCCCGGGCCTGGAGGAGGAGGGTCCTTCCTCGGAAGAGTGCCGTGTTGGAGTCCCTCTGGGCTCCCCCTTCCAAGGGAACCCCAAATACCTAACCTTGCTGGCGGAGGCAGCCGCTAACAAGTCGTGCACGGTGCACGGCCTTTCCCATTAACCCACAGGCTCTCGCGTCCGGCTGCTTCACATGCAGGGTCAGTCCAATGTGCCGGTCAGGTCACATTCCTCTCTCGTCCGCGTCACAGCCAGCGCGGTGCTTACGACTTACATTGGAAAGGCCTTTTACTTCTAGTCTCTCGCTTTATCCAAAGCGCCCAAAAGCTGAGCGACTGGCTTAGTAGGTATTTACTAAGACACGACTAAAGGCCCCGCAGGATGCCTGCAAACGCCCGCTGAGGTGCACTGGGCAGGCGGTGCGGTTGGTTTGCCTCAGATGCAAGGACTTTGTACTCCTGAAAACACACAGCTGCAGCGACTCCTTTACAGTAAAGATTCTGCCCTTTATTCCATCCACAGATCATCTGCCCTAGAAAGGACTATGGACCCTCCTTCCTCTTACTTGAAGCACTCTGAAATCTTGACTGTAGCGTTTTCAGGATCTGGAACTTTCACCTTTTTTTATGTGGACTTTTGAATACAACCCCTACCTTATTTGCAGTTCCATTTAGATTTGAATTATAGTCAAGGTTAAAGTTATTTTAAGGGGAGTATGTTGATGGGAAATAGCAGGATGATGCAAAGAATTACTAACAGTGACCCTTCCTTCGGTTAAGTTCGGATCTATTTTCAAGATAATGTAGTAGCTGATAGAAAAGGCCTCATTTCCTAACTAAGTTTCTTTTCCAGAGCACCACAGAGTGGCTCAACTGGGAACTGCCATGTTGGAATGCATGGCGGGAGCAACCTCTTCCTACGAGTTTGTCTTCTGGGGGCTCAGGAATTTGAGATGCTCCTCCACAACACTTAGGGGGGATGTGTTGGGGCCAACCCAGTGAGTCACAGGGTAGGTGAGAAGGGTCACAGTGGGTAGAAAAGACCTAAAGGAAGGGGCAAGAGGGCTGACTTGATTCTCTGTGAAAAGCCATAGACTCCATGTATTCTACTTAATCTCACCAATAAAGAGTGTATTTTCCATCACTCAAACCAAGGGATTCTTAAAAAGCTTTAGTGGCACAGAATCCCCTGAAGGGGATTTTGGGGCCTCCACGTGGAGTCTGATGCTGGCAGCCTG
Organism: Mungos mungo; assembly: GCA_004023785.1. Classification (NCBI taxonomy): domain Eukaryota; kingdom Metazoa; phylum Chordata; class Mammalia; order Carnivora; family Herpestidae; genus Mungos; species Mungos mungo. The sequence goes on along the minus strand of PISW01003470.1, from coordinate 100,160 downwards.
GTGGGGAGCGGGGCACCTCCCCCGCCAATATGGCAGTATGCCCTGGACAAAAGCACGTTTAATGGCTCCCGGGGGCGTCTCAGAGGGAGCGTCCCCCAATCTGATAGATCATTTTTCAAATCTGGGACTTGTTTTGTTCTCCTCTGAAAAGTGTTCATCTTCACAAACAGGCCTTCAGACTGGATACACAACTACAGGGCAATCAAAGGGGTAGATCCTTTCCTACTCTGCTCTTGAGTGGACACAGCTGTTTTTGTAACAGAGCCCAAAGATGGCAGAAGAAAACGCCTCGAAGGGCTGCAAAGGGAGAGAAATCCTGCTGCTGGGCAGTCTGACTCGGGAACTCATGGCCACTAGGAAATCTTCAGGGCGAAAAGTTTCCTGGGAAGAAAATTTACCGAACTGTTCAGTCTACAGTTACATTCTCTAATTAAAAGGTGCAGATTGCCGCGGCTTCTACTTCCAGATTATTCCAAAAGCAAACAATAGCAACAACATTCTTTTAAAATGGCTTTTATTGAGACACTTTTAGGATCTTCTTTATTTCCAATTCTTAGGTGGCTCAATTCTTTTCTGAATGCCAACGCCCACTCCCACCACCGGAGCGAGGAAGCAGGAGCATCTCTGCTCAAGCGTCCAACCAGGAACATAACCTCCCCCTCCACCAGTCCACTCGAGTCTCCTTAGACCTCCAAGTAGGACTCAAGTCCAGGCTAAGTCCTTCCCACCTCGTAACTTACTCGGCGGACTTTCAAGCCAAGTAGGAGATGGCTTAAATTCACCTGCTGCTACGATCCGTAAGTGAGAGAAAACAGGCCTTCTCAGTGCCGGGTTTTCTGATTGGTAACTGGTGACCTCTTAATTTGGGGACATCTGGTCCTAAATATTATTAGCTGGGGTCTATAGGATTTATAATCTACTTGTATAGCAGACTTAAAAGTAACCCCATGCCAGCCCCAAATGCCCTAAAGGTTCTAGTCTATTCTTGCACTTTCTCCTGCAGTTTTTTGAGAAGCAGGATTTAACATTTTAGGAGGAAGTTGTTCAGCTTTCTTTGGTCTTGTTAATGATTTCATTACACCTATCTACTGGAAGGAGTCTTAGAAGTTATAGAAGCCAGCCACTTACGAACTCTGTAGACCAACGTCCTCGAGAGGTGCCTGCTCTGCCTCTGCCCTCCGCACGGCCTGGAGCTTCCCATCACAGCTTGTGGTTACTGAAAAGGTTGCCTAACACTGCCTCCTCGTAGCCCTCCAGTCTTCAGTCCGAGCTGCTGCTGGGAATCTGTACGGAAATCTGCCTGCCCCTTCCTCACAGCCCTCCAAGTGTGTGATCTCCAAAGCCTTTTTAATAGGACGGTCAAGAGAATTACAACAAAAGCTGAGAGTAGTTGCCTGTTTAGTACAATTGTTCCCATTATCAGGTGAGAACTAACATTTACTTCCTGTCCAAGACCAGCAGGGCTTTCGCACTCTGCTTGCACATCAGTGCAGATTCGTTTACATCCTTTTATCACGAGACAGTTACATACACAAGCAGGCTCTGCTCCTTAACACCAGGGGAACCGAAAAACTCCAGGATGTTTATTTCAGCAGTTAAAAAACGAAAAAGCCAAAACAAAACCAAAAGAACTCGGAACAGGTGCCTGGAGAGAAAGCATTCTTTATGCCAATGGCACATCTCGGTCTTCCACAAGTTTCCTCAGTGGCCGTGGCTTCCGTCTCTGCTGAAAGTGAGCCACGGCATCAGCCCGCACGAGACATGATGGACACCGAGGACTGTAATGTGTAATAAAGCAGATATTTACATTAAGCACAATACAGCAATTTATTTAGATGCTTAAAATGAATACAAAGGGAAATAAAGGTCACAAAATTATACATACTACAACAGCGTGTCGTATATTAGATGGTATAAATGAACGCACCAGGGTGGTGGTGAACTAAAGATAAAACTAAATATCCAAAGGCAGCGCTCCTTGGCTTGCTGCTTCAACACAACACACTTTCATACAGATCTAAAAGGTGTCAAAATTAGTAGCTGCAAAGTCAATTCTTGCATGTGATTTTAGCTTAAAAGATTTCAGAAAACAGATCTGAAATACCAGTTTTTGTTTCTGTCAGCTGTAATGTCAAGGATATTCAGAACAAGAAAAATTCTATAATACAAGAGAGTCCAGATATATATCTTACGTGGCTGGCCTCTGTTGCAAGATTGTACAAGGTTATGTGCAAAAACTAAGTCTGTCCAAAAGTCCATACTAGCGCGGTTTCAAGCTTTGCTAGGTCAACTAGAGAGCGTTTATTACACAGCAAGGGCAACACTAAAAAACCAATCTAGGATGGGTACACAGTAACAGTATCATAGGCATCACTTGAATAGGTCTAAAAGACTGTACAAATATACATTTCAACTATTCAGAATGAATACATGAAAAAAAACTGATTTTCCCCGAAGTCTACTATACACATCGGGCTGGCAGCTGGTCTGTTGGCCCTGCACCACCGCGTGAGTCAGGAGAACGCTTCCCGGGAACATCCGACCAAACATCTTACAGAGAGAAAGAAGAGAAGGCAGATAACATAAACCTCTGCTTTTCCTCATGTGCGTTCGTGAGCCACCAGCTTATTGGTTTTTCACATTTATTTACTGTGTCTCTCACAGCAAGTCCCAAAGCAAGATCAACCAATCGTGTCAGAGACCTAGGAGTGACCACCGGGCTGCCGTGGCCACGCGTTCCCGACAGCCCGCTGACCCAGCGCCCGGAAGGCAGTACCAGTTAGTCCAGCCGCGCAGGCCCCCGCGGGAGAGCACGGCTCCAGGCTGCGGTGGGTCTCTGCTGCCGGAGAGCCCGGCCCTTACGCCTGCTGGCTGTTCAGTTTAACTCCGGCCAGGCTGCCATGCATGGGCTCGGCGACCCCATCGGTCATGTTGTCAAACTGCTCCCCGTCCTCACTGTCAATTGTGCTGTTCTGCCACTCAATCTGTGGGCTAGATAAGCGCTCATCATTTTCAGATGCGTTCTTCCACTGAGACTGGTCCTTGGACCAAAACCCTTCGACTTTTCCATAGGAACTATTCTTCCATTTCAATTGCTCTCTGTCACCTTGCACGGTAGCCTTTTTTTTGGCAGCTGGCTTACTGCTTCTTGCATCTTCGCTCTGGGAAGACTCATCAGACCAGGTTCCTGGTTTCACCTCACATGCGTTGTCCTCAAAGTCTGACACCTGCCGGGAACCAGCGCCACTCTCCGATGGAGAAGCACCGTCCTTCCACTCGACCACCTCATCCTGGTCCACCTCACTGTCAGAAGCATCATGCACTAGTTTGGCTGGTTCCTCAGTCAAATGAACAGTCCCGTACTTTGAACCATCCTCCTCTTTTTGGTCTAGCTTCTCCGATTCTAAAGCATCCTCAGAAATGACTTTCGGTATGTGTTCCTCCGGGTTATCATTAGGGATTTTAGGCTCAACTTCAAACACAGGGTCAAAGGGGCTACCACTTCCATTGGATTCTTCTTCCAAATTTTCAAAACTGTCGGAGGAGCTGTCCTCTTCCTTCCCAAGGCTGAGCTTTTTGTCGGCCGTTTTACTAGCATTCACTCTGGAATCCTTCTCATCGTGGTTCTCAAACAGCCACTCGGCATCAAAATCCATCTCGTGCTTAACTTTGTTTAGTTCTTTCATGTTGAAGCCCAGCAACACTCCGGGCTTGTACTTCTCACAGTCTCGGACACATTTCTTCCTCTTGTTGCTAAAATGGGAAGCAATGTCACTCTTCCACAACCATAAACTGGCGGCCAGCTTCTCAATTTCTCTCCGGGTGGGATAGGGCTGTTTGTTGAAATACTTCGTTAGGAAGCTTTTCCTGGCTTCGTAGGAGTCATCCTCGTGACCCTTGGGGTCTAAAGCTAACACAACAGGCTCCTCGGGCTTCTCCTCAAAGCAGCCGGGCGAGTCGCTATCCTCGTCTAACTTTCGCTTTTTCAGCAAGGGAAATTCCACTTGCTCGTAAGTGCGCTTCACGGGTGCGAGGCCGGGGGACTGATTCAGCCGAGAGGGCGCATTCGTCTTATCCTGGCCGTTCTGGGTCTTCCCGACCCCCCTGCAGTGGACGAGGTGCAGAGTGATGGTCGAGGCGGTCATGTTGCTGGTGTACACACCAAGGCAGTGGATGCACTTGTAGGTGAGCTTCTTTTCCACGGGGTGAACCGTCTGGATGACCTGGTGCCGCTCTCGCAGGTGATGTGCAAGTGCATCAGATATGGGTCCTTTTAGGATTGAAAAGCAAAGAGGGCAAAGGGTTTTCCCAACATCTTTTTTATAGGGCACTGCTGCTTGAGGTGAACTTTTAACGGGGATGTCTGCCTTTTCCTGAACTTTTGGCTGTGGCTTTGGAGGGACAGGAGGGTTATTCTGGGCATGGTAAGCAACGGATTCGGCTGGGGCATCCCTCAGGTTGTATGTGGTTACAAGGAGATGGATATTCGTGTGACTACCCTGCTGCAATGTCAAATCGAAACTCAAAGTAGAATCTGTTTTAGGTCCCATCTCTTCATCAATGTGAACCATCCGCATGTGGGCCGCCATCTTTTCCACGTCATTGAAAGTTGACCGGCAATACGGACAAGACAGACCGTGAATTAACATGTGGTTGAGTAGGGTATCTGTGGGCAAATAGCGGTTACAGTAGAGGCATTTGCTAGTAAAATTGTGTATTTTCATAATGTAGTTGGCTACTGCTGGGACTTTCTCAGCTTTATGTTCTTTTTCGAAGTGCACACTATAGACATTTTCAGGAAAAAGCTCATTACAGATTGTGCATATTTTCCACTTTTGGGTTGAGGAAGTATTGGCTGGGGGAGGGCCCGTGGCAGCCGCAGTAGGTTTGGAACTGGACTGACCTAACACTCTGGAGGCCTGGGACTGGGAGAGGGAGGGAGACTTTAACTGGCCTGACGAGAGAGAGGAGGCATTAGCAGACTGCAGGGAGTATCTTGCTGGCGCCTGGGGCCTCTGCTCCGACCCAAGCCCATAGGATCTTCCGTTTCCGCTCGGAAGTAACTGTTTCACAGACTGAGACTGCTGAGGGATGGAAACTGGTGCGTTGCCACCCAGACCCAGTCTCATTGACTGACCAACGCCATAGCCCTGACCTACAGACTTGACTCCATAGTTATTCTGCTGTAGGTGAACGTTAGACATCATGTTGACTCCTGTAGAATTTAAGTTAGGCTTTGGTATTGAGAGTCGATTTACCATCTGCTGGGATGGCAAAGACCGGACATTTCCAGAAGCAAGGGAACCAATTCTTGATTGGAGTCCCATGCCCTTCTTCTCTTGAGGTTTGGGAGCAATTAGCATCAGAGGTTTGGATCGGGGAACCACCACATTTGTGTGCCCAATCATGGCAGTGACCTGGTAGCCGATGCGTTCATGGTCTTCAATGACATGCTGTACCAAAGCTTCGTAGGACTTTGGCATGAAAAGGCATCGCTTGCAGTGAATACTACTCTCTTCCCGGGCATTTGAACCTAAAGGGACTGCACCGTTGAGTGATTTTTCACCTGCCTTTGCTATGTAGGGTGCTGCCACATGCTGAAAATGTTCCCTGTAAATGTGCTTCCTAACTATTTCATAAAGAGGATCTCGGTAAGTGCACTTCTTACAGTAATAAACAGCTTGTTCTACACTGTCAGCCTGCTTAGGTTTAAGGCCATCATTTTTGCTTTTATCTTTGAAAGTGCTGAGGCTGCTACTTGGTGCGCTGGCGTTTGGAGCATGAAATATTTTAATGTGTGTCTCCAAAGTCTTTTTGTCTGCGTTGAAGGTGCAGTAGGGACAGTTAAGGAGAATCCTGTTTTCAAAGTCTTCACTATGAACATTCCGGAAATGACTTTTGTAGGCAGAGAAAAATTTTGAAGAAAATGGACAAGCACTGCAGCAAAAAGGCTTTGTCCGGTAGTCCTAAAGAGAAGACAGAAACTGGGATCAGAACACCACTCCAGACAGGTAATAACAGCGTCTAGGTCTTCTCCCCAGACGTCCTCTATTTTTAATAGAGGTATAATGCTATTTTTAGAATCGAAACTCATTTTTTTCCTTTTGCAATATGAATTTACAAAATATAAACCTAGATGGAAAAGCAGCTTTTTTTTTTTTTAATGTTTTTTATTTATGAGAGACAGAGACAGTGAGCAGGGAGGGTCAGAGAGAGGGGGAGACACAGAATCCGAAGCAGGCTCCAGGCTCTGAGCTGTCAGCACAGAGCCGGATGTGGGGCTTGAACTCACGAACCGTGAGATCACGACCTGAGCCGAAGCCAGACGCTTAACCAACTAAGCCACTCAGGCGCCCCGGAAAAGCAGCTTTAAACCAACTAATTTTATTTGGTTCCCAGAGTATAAATAAAAAACTCCTAAGAATAAAAAAATTCTAAGTTCTCCCTCAATGTTTAGAAATGATCAAAGTCCTATTTGTTGACTGGTTTTAGAGAAGCCAAAGACCAATGGCTTCAAAGATAAACATTTTATAGTTAGAAACGACAAGAATATACCCTATGAAATCACTATCACTCCCTGAATCAGTAAAGTGCTAAAGGTTTCAGACTTACTGTTCAGAAAAACTCAGGGCGCAGGGTGCTGTGTGCAATTAGGCACTAAGATATAAAGATACACCTGTTATCCTTCCCATCATGGAGAATCTTCAAAAATCTCAGAGCATTTTCCCCTCTGACCGAAGTACAGTGTAGTACTCAGATTTCACTGCTGATCAGAAAACTAGTGAGTGAAGAGTCTGCTTTCTTCTCGAAGCCATGCTCTCTCTTCTCAAGCAAGAGCAGCTTCAAAAGAAGTAATGAAGTGACAACTGCTTTGATTCAAATTAAGAAGTTAAATAAAAATTTCCTATGGACTATGAGGAGTGCATGGTGTTAAAAAGCCAACAAAGTATTGCAGAATATACTGATTTCCGAGAGCAACTTCCAGAAGTATGCTCAGTAGCGCCTGTGTAGTTTGTCCTTTGAAGACCAGTGAAACACACAAGCTGGGCAAGAGACTACCTGTCCTCCCTAGAAACTCTGTCTCAGACACTGGTTTGCTGCAGTATAAGATACTCCGCTTTTCCTTAAAGCTCGACCCTGACTTAGAATAGGAAGCTCTGGGATTCATAAAACCGAATTAAGCGATCTGTCCCACTGGAAAGCTCTTCCATTCTAAGATTTCTGGTTCATACCTTTAGAAGAAAAAAACCAGGTTAACTATACTATCGGATTTCTGACAGAGGACAGGCACTAATTCCCTGCTAAGTCTGTTCCGACACATAGACAGATCAATAGTTACAGCGTTACCATCACCACTGAAGTAGGTAACGGTAAGGTCCACCGTGACCGTCCTTTCTCCCTGTGGGACAGGAACCGCCACCTGTACCATCTTCTCTGTCACATCTTCACCTGTTGACACTTGCTGGTGCCTTGAACTACCTAGTAGTGTTTTTAATTCTAATTTGTAAAAATTTAACACCTGTCACTGCCATCCTAACAAAGCCACCCTGCCCCACTGCGGTTGGGTGATAACCAACATAGAAAAAAATACCCTCTCCAAAAAGAAAATAAAAAAGGAAAAAAAACCCACAAAAATTGTGACAGGCACAAAAATAATGATGAATGACCAAAGATGAACAGAACATTGGATGGAACATTTTAGAAACAGAAATAGAAGATCCAAAACACTTCTGTGAGGGAATACTGATATATACTGGGCTTCAGAACATTTAAGTAACAAAATTTCCTATTCTTCTTACACTTGAAGTTTCTATCCAATGACAAAAAAGACAAAGTCTTCCTAGTTCTCCCTGCCACTTAGGAAATGGGCACCTTCCACACTAGGTTGCTGCCTACAAAACAATGCATCACTATGACAAGCCCCAAGTTGAAAAGGGGATGGACCCAGGACGCGGTCATGGCCCCTTGGCCACTTACCTGGTTTTTAGTGAGTGAGGGGTCCCACAGTCCTACATCCTCCCATGTAGTGTTTTTCAAATAAAAGTCATTAGGTTCAAACTGTTTAAAATCCTAGAAAACAGCGAAAGAAGTTTACAAAAACATCACACCAACTCTAGCCCAACCTGACTTATATATCCCATCTCTTAGCTAGAGGGGGGAGACCCACAAAAGAACCAACCCCACCAAGAACTAAACTCAGGAACGATAAGGCTATTAGGAAATAGAAAAGGCATTTGGAAGTTGCATTCAACATTTTCTAACAACCAAATGTTCCCCTAATGGTCAGCCAGGTTTCCAAGGAAACCAATGCAAGTTCTAATTAAGTAAAAAAAATTCAGTCACCTATTAATACCAAAACCCCTTTCATTATAGTACTGTAATTCATCAGCTGTAGCACTAAAATGGAATATAAACTAGCAATGTTTGCCTAAAGCACCATGGATGGGATACTCTTGTTTCTGTAGACAGAAAAAAAAAGGGGGGGGGTCGGGGGGAGGGTAGAAATGGACAGGGAAGAAAAACTCAGGATTTCTGAGCCCACAAAAGGAAGGAAGAAAGCTATTCGAAGAAAGTAAGCAGTACTGTTAAATTTATACTCTTATATAAAAATTTAATGGCCCATTTTCCCCCCAGGCCAGGAAGATCACAAAGTCTTAGGAGACAATGTGGGAAAATCAAGTACGTCTCAATTCCAGAGGATGTAATGGGTGTAGTAATAGGAGAAACACATCAAATGCAGGATAGAAAAGGTACCTTCACATTTGCATTTATTTTTATGCAGATTACCCAACTGAGTGCAAAGTGGAAGTGGATGGACTGTTTCACTGGGCAGATCTACCTGAATTTGAGGGGCTGGAGAAGCAGTGAACTTCCATGCTGGGGACAACGTAACTAGAGAAGCCCACTTTTGAGAAGCTTCAGTCTTCGTCACACACCCCTAGAGTATTACTCATGGGAATCAGGAAAGGAACACCTGTTGCGTGAAGGAAATCACTTTTTAACTTTCAATTCCATCCAAACGTTTACTGAGTGCCTATTATGTACCCAGCACTATGCTAGGTGCTGGTTATACGTGGATGGACAAGGCAGTTATGGTCCCTGGCCAGCTGGAACTTAAAGGCTAGAGGGGAAAACAGCTTTAAATATTTCAACCAGAGGCTTTGACCAACTGAACAGCAAGACCTGGAGCAATGAGAACTGGAAAAGGAGGAGACCAGCGCACTGGCTATCCCACAGGGCTGTTACAGGATAAAAGGGTGAGAAAAACAGTTTGCACAAGTCCAAACTGTTACACAAGGGGAAGACAACAGTCTATGATGGGTCAAAAGGGCCAACAACTGCTCAAATCCTAAGGAAAGAGACCACAAGCACCCAAACCACCACACCCCAACAATCAGAAGGTCAACCAGAACATTCGGGCATACCAGAATTGCCAACCGGCTCTGGAGTGCCGCAGACAGACCCTGCCATATGCTTAGCTGTGAGGTGAACCTGTTTCTTTACTGGTTCTTCACCTGTAAATTGGATAAGAATTCCTACATTCCCCCCAGGGGTTGTTCTAAGGATCTGAATTTAGAGACCATTTTCAAGCACCTAAGTGTCTGACATGTGTATGTCCTCAATGGTAGAACTGCTTTTGCTTCACGATGCAAAGATGAAAAAGCCCATTTTTGGGAGAAGGGAACAAGTTTAGCCAACTGAGAAAGCTCTGGTGAAGCTAATGCTGCAGTTAAAATTCAGAATCACAGCTAAGAATTAACCATCCCGGCTGCTGACACAACGTAATGGATCAGAGGCTGAGTCACGTTAAAATTAAAAAATGGCATGCTACTTACTTCTATGTGTTCTTTACAGTATTCCAACCCAATGTCACTAAGTATTTTTTTCACAGTTTTCCGGGCTTTTCTTAAACTGCCAAGATTGTTGACAGGAAGTTGGAACATAGTTTCTATTGGAAAAAAAAATTTAAGTCAAGTCAAAACACGCACAACTTGTAATATTTCCTACTTCCACTGACGGTAGGACCACAACCCTGGCCCGCTGACAGAGAAGGTGAGCAGACGCCCTGACCTCGTCCCTTCTGACACTTAGAGCAGGCAGGCAAAATGAGTGCTCTGTGACCTCTTCTGTTTCTAACAGGGCAGTTTACGTTACAGGCGGACTATGAGACTAGTCTGGCACAATTCTAATTAGAGTTTAACTTCATCACCAAACTGGGTTTTTTTTTTTAAAGTTGAAAATAGGTTAATCATACCAACCGATTATTTTAAAGCTGAGTGTGAGTGCTTTTCTCCTTGTGATGCTGAGCCTCTGAAAATAGAAGAATGTTCACCATTCCAGCATCATTGCCACATCATTTTGAGTGCCAGGGAAAAGAAGTGTTTGTTTTCTGGGAACCATCCTGCACACTGCTAGGATATTCTTAAAGAACTATCCTGTAGTGTTTCCATACACTGTCCCAACGACAGACACTAAGAGTCGTGTAGGCTGCCCCCCAGCCAGCACCACACCTGGACAAAGGCACTCACTTATGGTGACGGGAAAGCTAGGCACTCAGCATCAGAGCAAGTGCTACCTGTATTAGATTTTAGGGGATCCTTTTGAAAAATGAAAAGCCTTTATCTGTGTGAAGGAACTGAAAAACCACTTAAATGACCTAATACATTAAAGCAGAAATTTAGATCCACTTCCCCAAGTTCCTTAAAAAACAAAAGTTAAAATAAAAATTAGTATTTGTATGGCTTTCAACATGATCATTTGTTTCCCTATGTATGGTTAGGAACTTATATGTATATGGTTAAGAACTTATCTAACAGTCCAAATAAATATCGTAGGATATAAGAGTTCCAAAAATCCAAACTAGAGGCAAACCTAAAAGCCAAAGCATCAGGAATTAGTTTAATACACGCAGATCTGGTTTTCTAATTAATAAAGGCAGATGCTCTCTAATACCACTACCATTTGTAAGCACAACCATAATCAACCAATTCAAATGTAATACCATATCCGGGTACCTCATTTATTATTCTAATCCAAAAATCAATACTGTGGACTATGAGAAAGGGGAAAGGGTGACGCCTACACCAAAGCAAACCATAACTGCTAGAAATTCTGAATTTGGACATGTTACCAGAACTGAAACGTTTCAAAATATGCTACATGAACTACTTAAGCGTAGCTGAGGCCAAAATAGAAAAGCACTCCACTAAAAAAAAGGAAAAAAAAAAAGTATCAGCCTTCCCGTCCTCAAGACCGACCTCCTCTAGCAGCTAAGAAGCCAACTGCAGTGTCCTCGGCACTCTCTGCCACCTAATAATCAGCACAGTAGTTAACAGGGGACTCAGAAATCACTTTGGATGCAAATTAATGTCCATTCAAGGCCAAATCCATTATTCCTTGTGGAAATGTTAATGCTAAATTGTTTTTAAACCATCTTTTGCAAACTTTTTAATCAGGTGCTTAATAAAACCATTCCCCAAAACTAGGTCATTTAGAGAAAGCCACCTGATACAAGAAATGTTTCAGAAATAACAGAAAATGTTGCAGACTAATTCTGAAGAGATCAGGCATCAAACAGATGCCCATAAGCACCCAAGTCTGCGAAGAGACATTTTTATTCATTTCATAAACTTTCTCTGTGGGCCCAAACTCAGCAGTTCTTTCCAAACTTCCCAAGTTAGTCCTGCTTTGCTTCAGAGGAGAGATGGGCCCAGAGGCAGCCCTTCAGTGGGTCTCCCCTGCCTCCTGGAGAGCAGCAGCTCAGCATCTCAGCAAAACAAATGCACAATGATCTGGAGATGTTGCCACCCCCAAAGCCAGCAGTCTATACAGAAAACGTCCACAGGGAGCTGAACTGCTTTGGGGGACAATGGAAAACTCGTTCCTATGGACAATGTATCAGGCATTCTAAATGCCCACCACTCAGGGCAAGAAAAGTTGTTTTAAGACCTCTACGTGAGGCATCTCACTGCATGGTAGGTACCCAATTTACAAACCTATAGGTCTGAAAGAGTGAATATGCTCATAAAGGAGCTTAGCTACAAGAAACTTGTATGTTTCAGTCATAGAGTAAATCTCAAGTTTATTTAGGCTGAATTAAACAGGCATATAAATAGCCAACATTGCTTATCAGAAAATGTTATACAAAAATGGTTCTTTTTTTTTTTTATGGTTAGCAACTTGGAGGAACCTAAGTTTACACTGAAAGATGTAGAATACTTGGAGTTGAGATTACTGGCATTTGGGGTGGGGGGGTGAGCGGGGCCCTCTGGGTGGCTCAGTCAAGCATCTGGCTCTCGATTTTGGTTCGGGTCATGGGACTGAGCCCCGTGTTGGGCTCAGCATGAGTGCAGAGCCTGCCTGGGATTCTCTCACCCCTCCTCCCACAGTCTTGCTCATGCTCTCTCTAAACAAACAACTGGCATTTTTAAAGTTTTTTTTTTTTAAATGATCTGGGGAGTTCTTTTGCCCCCTTCTTCCTATGGAGGCAGCCTCCATGTATCTTACAGAGATCACTTACAAGATTTTGTCCATCTGGAGCTAGAATAACACATTCATTCATATGTGTTAGCACCATCAAAAGCATTTACAAAGACTCTTGTTTTTAGAAATGAAACACTCTGCACAAAACAGGCACTCAGTGTAAGAATACAAGCAAGGAAGGATCCCTCCTACTCCTGCCCTCCAGCAATGAGCTCGAGCTCTCCTCCTTTCTAGGGGCCACTGCGAGGTCCACCTCTTCTACAAGCCAAAGGTTCCTTGAAAGAACATCTCCAACAAACTCTCATCTGTGAATGTTAGGATTAGTACTGGCGTTAAGAGAAAGAACTCAAGAGCCCCCCCCCTCCCCCCAGCCTATTGCTTGCTGCTAAGAAAAAAAAAAACCTCTGGGCGCCTGGGGGGCACAACTGGTTAAGTCTCATGGCTCATGGGGTCGGGCCCTGCATTGGGTTCTGGGCTAACAGTTCAGAGCCTGGGAAGCTGCTTCTAATTCTATGTCTCTCTCCCTCCCTCTCTTCTCCCCCCTCTCTTGCTCTTTCTTTCTCAAAAATAAACATTAAAAAAAAAAACAACACTTCAACTGCTGGCTTTAGGGTTCATCCATGTTATCTATTTGGTTCATACTTAAAAACTGTTTATAAAAAGAACTCTTGGCCTCTTCTGCACTCCTCAAAAACCCTCCGAATCAGCAAAGTGGACAAGGGGCCCATACCTTAAGTGACTGAGGGGCAGGAACAGTGTAAATAAGAAATCAACTGGGATTAAGGGCTGTTTCCTCACTTAGCTAAAACCAAAATATTTACAATTACTCTTAGTCAGGATGATGCCTTACAATAATGTCAAAATTGTCTGGTGATGGGCTTTCAAAGGAATACAGAAAGAAGGATAGTCTTTCTCTCTAGACTTGTCCCCAGGGGGCTAGTTCTTTATCTCGAACCTCCTTGGCTGGGAGGACGGCCATCTCACCAGGTTAGCACCATCACCTCAATACCAAGGACAGCTCTCTTTTTTTTTTTAAACTTTTAAAAAAATGTTTTATTTATTTTGATACAAAGAGAGACAGAGCATGAGAGGGGGAGGGACAGAGAGAGAAGGAGACACAGAACTGGAAGCAGGCTCCAGGCTCTGAGCTAGCTGTCAGCACAGAGCCCAACGCGGGGCTCGAACCCACAAACGTGAGATCTGACCTGAGCCGAAGTTGGAGGCTTAACCGACTGAGCCACCCAGGCGCCCGAAGGAAAGCTCTCTTTAGCTAAACCATACTCCTTTCAGCTCATGGCAAAAAAAGGGAAAATACCCAATTTAACAGAATGGAACCACCGTTCACCTGTCTGTCAGTCATTTCTGGAGAACTGACACTTTGTGCTCAGAAAACAGAAATGAACAGGGCCTAGGGCACACGGTAGGCACTATGGCACTGGAGTAAAAAAGATGATTGTTTTTGCTTGCTGAAGTTCCTCTTGAGGCCACGTCTGATACAAATGTGTCATTAGGAAGCCCTTCCTCCATTAGAGCAGAGTGTATATGACTCAGGCCCACCAATTAGAGTATTCTATCTCTACAGAGACTGACTGGTAGAATTGGACATGTGCCCCAAACAAGACTGCTAGTGGTACTACAAAAGCCTTAGGACCTACTACTACAAATGCAGAAAGCAGAGAGAGGGAAGGACACCTGTTTGGCTTTTCCTAACCAAGAGCAAGTACATGACGATTTCTGCTTAAGCTTTGGTTCATGTCCCTTACAACCAAAAGTCTTCATAAGCCCACTGGGCAGTGGGACACAGAAAAGGAAGTGAACAAGAAAAAAGATGGGAGAACTTTATGCCAAGTAACTACACTTGTGAATCAGGTCTAGCAGGAAGAATAAGAGTTTGCCAGGAAGACACAGTTATTCTGAAAAATGATGTGGCCCCTGGTTTCATTAATCAAAACAAACTCTATATGAAGAGTCACTTTCTAAATTCTTAAAATTTGGGGGAAAGCTCAATGACCTATTTTTCTTATTTTTTGAGGGAGGGGCTGGGGGATGAGGGAGGGAGGGGGAGAGAGACAGATTGACTCTCAAGCAAACTCTGACGTCAGTGCAGAGACCCAGAGCTCGAACTCACAACTGTTGAGATCATGACCTCAGCCTAAATCAAGAGCTGGACGCTTAACGGACTGTGCCACTCAGGCGCCCCTAAAGGCATATTAATAACAGAGTTAACATTTGCAGTTGTTTTATTAACTACTGAAAATAAGTAGCGTTTAAGCATATGCCATCTGATGAACTGGACTGAAAATATCAAATTTTAAGAATGATTTAAATTCCTTGGTGCTGAATGATTTAGTCACACTCCTTCCTATTGATCTTTGAGAATTATATCCACACCTACTGATTGGGGCCAAAACATTAAAGTTTTCATAACAATCCTGACCAAACTCCTACTCACGCACTTTCTTAGAAAGCAGGAGTCAGAAGGCAGAAATGAAAATCTGAGCTCCGTAGCCCTAAGCTAGAGATGAAGTGAAAACACATCTCGAAGACTCATCAACTACATATTCCTCCTTCCTCTCCGTATACGAAAAGCAAAAATATTCCTCTACTCCGCAGAGAGAATAGGGCGGAGTGAGCATGTCCCATGAGGGCGTATCACCTGCAGGCGGAATCTGTACAGGGGAAGGACCACACCACCTCACTGCCTGTGAACTCCACCTAAGCAAAGAAGTCATTATCTGAGAAAAAGAATTATAATCATTGAGGAAACAAAAGCTCTGCCAAAAGGCTCGGATCAAGTCAGGTGTTGTACTCTGTTCTTCTGAGTTAGGAAGACAAACAGGAATCCAGCAGACGGTACTAGTTTATTTAGCTGGCTCAAGGCAAGGTTTGCAGGACCTGATGTACCAAGACTCAATGAGGCTTGTCTATGTATGACAAGGTCCCTCGAAAAGCCACCAGATCAAGCGTGGCACCATATAGTCTCTGTTCTAAGGTTAGGGGTTCAAGAAAAGCAGAAAAACATTTACAACTGTGCCCACGGAAAAGTTAAAAACAAAAAAGCCCCCATAAAACCCAAGCTTAAACCTTTGACTAAGCACAGATAATCAAACAAGCCAGAAGAAAAAAAAGCCTCCAGATCAACCGTTTCCGGATATTGTAAGCTACTCCAAGTGTGGCCATAACATGCATTTTTCAGTATCATTTTTACGTGCATTCTTATGCTTCCCAAGTTCCTAAGAACATACAGTGCTAATCTAACATGCCAGAAAATACAGAAGTTAATGTGATAGCATGTCCTAGTAGTTTCCATCACCCCCAAGTTTAAGTGCAACTTTCTCCTTTCTGGGAACCAAAATCTGAGCACATACAACTGACAACTAATGCATCAGTTACGTCAGTGGCTTTAATTTGTAATTACCTTAAGCAAATGTTTCTTCCAATGCACTGACCACCAGCCAGGAATGGTTACTTCTTCCTGGTAACAACTAAGCATAAACTGCTTAGTCTAAGCCAGTGATTTTTCAACACACCCCACGCCCCTTTTGAAGAGGAAACCCTTGTTTCTAAACAAATCTTAGCTGAATCATAAAAAAGATAAAAAGTGGAGAGGCTCAGGTTGAAGTGGAAAAACAAAAAGGAAAAGTCTACCCCTCAGTATCTCCTTGAAATAGTTACTCGCCTAAACTAAGCTTCTAAGGCAAATTTATGCCAAGGTGGCAGCTGACAGCAATGTAGAACTGGGACCCGGTGGGCAGTCCCCCAAAGCAAGAAGTTTGATGGCGACAGCAGAATTCCAACAGTTTACTGAAAATCCCTCCTAAGTAAAATTACAGTCTGATCAGAGGATGGTTCTCAGAAGCCCACAATAAGCCTAAGGATTAGAGTACAGTTCATATTTTGATGTTGTCTTTTAAACATTTCTATATTAAACTGTAAAGGAAAATACGCATCTGGGAAAATCTTTTACTAGGGACTGGGGGTCGGATCAAAGGCTGGATATTATGCCATTACTAGTGAAGAAAAATGGCAGTTTTATTTCTAAATTAATAAAAAATTAGGAAGACATTCAAACTACTACAATATAAACAATCTCATCTTTGGTAATATCCTCAAATCCAAGTTAACATGTAAGAACAAATTCAGGTCCTTGATATTAAGAAAACAAAGTATTCCCATGTTCTAAGGATTCAACTGTTTATACAAAGATCTTATAACCTTCACTGGGGTTTAAGGGTCAGATACATTTGAAGCTTAAATCCCTAAAAAATACTAAGTTTTTTTTTAAGAAGCACATTTTCAGAAGATTCTCATGAACCTTCATGCTACCTATGATGTACTTTTTTTTTTTTAAAACAGCTTTTGTGGAGTCTCTGTGGAAACATTTAGGACCCATTAAAATAAAAACTAGGCAGAAAGAAAACATCGTTTTCCTATTTATATGCTCGCTATCCTCTACCACCTCCTCAGCAACATATTTAACACCTGCCAATATCGTGGAGCACAAATGTGGTCGCTGTAATACACACTTTCCTTTATAATCAGCACGTGCTTATCTTCCCTGACAATTCTGGGATCAGACGCAGGGAACAGAGACATCTTATTTGCTTTTAAGGGTGTCACTAAGTCCTACATTTAAACTAAACCAGTTGTTAAAAAAAGGTTTGTTATGTTTGTATCTTGAAAAAATAAACCCTGTAAAGCCTTTCTAGAACAACCTTCCAATGAGTGAGGGCGTTGAGAGCCCAGGGCCTAGGGCCTAACACTCATTCTGGAAGCAATCACCCTACTCAATCTTTTTTTTTTTTTTTTTTTAAACCACAGTCCTGAACAGAAGCAGCTAATCTTTCAATTTCCTATAAGCTTGGGCAAAAGGCCTTGCATATTCCAGAGGCTCTTCACAGAAAGGCAGCTCTATAGTTGTCATCTCCTCTTTCTCAATCCCAAATACCACAGAGCAAGTAAAGAAGTGTCTGACCATCCAGGGGGGGAATGCTCATCTGGATTAGCAGATAAAACTGTGCAGCGTGAGAGGCAGTAAGAAAACAAAGTTTAGGCTCCCTTCTCCTTAAGGAACAGAAATTGTGAAGGTCCCAAAAGGGGCTTATTAGGAAAGCCCAGGAGGATGAGAAGGAGAAATTACTTTGCAAATGAAGACACCCTTGTACCAAAAACTCAATCTGCATGAGGAATGAGTTGCTTAGGACAATTATATTAGAACTCTGTTAATAAAGACAAGAAGCGAGCAAGAAATGTAACCAATTTCTGTTTTCTTCTCTTCTTACCCACAAACTGCACTGACTTGCTCGGACCACAAGCCCAGATCTTGAACCCTCTGGCCACAGAGCAGCCTTCCATGTTTTCAGACCCCTTCTCCTCCCAAGTCTCCCACACTCTGTTCTCTTCACCACTGCTTCTGCTATCACAGAAGCCAATTTCCAGCGGACAGGCTCCAGTCTGTCAAGGTCTTTGGTGACCTGAATAAACTTATTCCAGATGTGTTACAATCAGAAGGTCAAATGGGACAACACTTCGGTAATTCTGGATAATACGGTTTTTTAAATTTTGTTGTTTTTTAAAAAGTAATCTCTCTGCCCAACGTGGGGCTCAAATTCATGACCCTGAGATTAGGATTGGCATGTCCCACTGACTGAGCCAGAGAGGCGTGCCCTCGATATTATTTTTAAATTAAGGCTCCTGAAAGGTGCATTTGTGTTGGTGACAGCCACCTTACATATGACAACAATTAACCAAGATTTTTTTTTTTAGCATGTGCTGTGTGTCTCAGTATTAGGTACTTCAGTTGGTGAGAAAAAAAATTCTGTATGGAATCCATGTCTGGTTAGAAGGGAAGTAATTATCAAGTCTTTAAGTATCTTCTCAAGTGAAGGGGGGGCAAGAGCATTCTGATTCTGAAGTGGAACCCAGTGAATCACTAAAGAGCCTCAGGGTTACCTAACCTAAACTCTTCTCATTTTACAGATTAGCAACTGACCCAAGGGGGATCAGCTAGTCAGTGACAGAGCTGGGTCTCAAGGTCATCTTCAGATCCAGGGCACAGCACTCCTCCCGTTACCCACCTGGATGAAGTGCTGGTCTCTGACTTTCAAGGTAAACAAGAGCATGTTAGATACACACACACATGTCAGAGTGCCAAAACTTCAAAACTCAAGATTGAAATGACCTTACAGAAGTTCACACTGGCTCAAGAGGTGAAACAGCGATTAGGAATACACACACACGTCAGATGGCCCCACCAGATCCAGAGAACTGAAACCAGAACTTAGCTCTCTGAGACCACTGGCTCTAAAGTGGTCTTACCGTCGCCATGGAGGCCACCTCACTAGACAGTCACACTGGAAGGATATCCAGACTGTAATACGACCTTTTGCAAAATGAAAACCACAGCCCTTGTATCCCTAAATAAAACAAGGGCTTTTCAAAATCAGATGTATCCTATGTCTCTCTTTTACCAACTTCTGGTTATCAATACTCGAACCGTGCTATTCCAGAAATTGCTTGGGAAAACAGGCTTTGGTGATCCTTCTTCTTTAGGCAGAAGGCTAGTCTGCTTTCAACTGCCTCTTAGGCTCCTTTTTGCAAAAAAAGTTCCATTCATTTTTGTTACAAAAGCCACTAGGAAATAAAAACTTACATCCACATAAAAACCAGTACATGAATGTTCTCACAGTAATCATTAACACCCAAGGAGAGACAACCCAAATCTCTATTAACTATTAAATGAATAAATAGAATGTGGTATTAGCCATGTAATGAAAGGATTCAGCCATAAAAAAAAAAAAGTACTGATATATGCTCCAACATGGCTGAGACCTGAAAACATTATATGAAATATTAACGTGAAAGAAGTCAGCCACCAGAGACCACTTGTTACATGATTCCATCTACACAAAAGGCACAGAACAGGCAAATCTACAGAGACAGAAAGGGCAAAGCTGCCAAACGCTAGAGGAGGTGAAGGGAAAGCTGAGGGCAACTGCTAGTGGGGACCCAGTTCTTTTGCGGAGTGATTAAAACGTTTAAAAACTGACAGGGGTGATAGCTGCACACCTCTCTATTCAAAAACAAAATCACATACTTTACGGGGGTGAATTTACATCACAGTAAAGCTGTTACAAAGTCAGAAAAGGGCAAGTGGGCCAAATCTAACAAAATACAGGTAAAGCATGGAACACAAGTAATCCTAGCCAGAGACCAGAGTTAACACTGGGTATGTTTATCCTTCCGGATTTTTATGCACATGTAGTTTTTCTTTTAAGAGGAAATGAATCTATGGATCTCAAGCATTTAGTCATGCAGCAAGAAAAGCAGTGTTGGCTGAAAATTTTTAATTTTTATTCTAAGATCTGTGCTTTCCTTCCAACAAGGTAAATGCTAGCACAAATGGCTATTCTTCACATTAAATGTGGCTAGTCTGAACTGAATGGAGGCCTGCCCTTATTTTTTTATTTGAAAAACTCTTTTTTTACATCTTAAGTAATGTCTACACCCAACATGGGGCTCAAACACAACCTGAGATCTAGAGTTGCATGCTCCTCCAACCGAGCCAGCCAGTCACCTGGAGATATGCTGTTAAGTCAATTTGTTTTGTGTAGAAATACGCATCACCAAACCTACCATCGTAGCTGTTTTTGAGCACGCTGCTTGCGGTCTTCAGTAGTCCTAACGGCATCACCGCCCCCAGCTCCGCACTCTCCTCACGGAGCCGAACCGAAACTGCACGGAGACAACTAACTCCCCGTGTCATACTTCCCTTCTGCACTGGGCAACCAAAATTCTGAGTCCATGATTCTGGCTACTCTAAGTATTTCATGTAAGTGGAATCACCAAGTCTTTTTGTGACCGGCTTATTTTACTTTAGCACAGGATCTTCAAGGTTTATACATGTTATCCTGTGTCAGAATTTCCTTCCTTCAAAAAAAAATTTCTTTGAAGGAGATTTAAAAAATTAATTCATTTTTGAGAGACAGAGCACGAGCAGGGGAGGGGGAGAGAGAGCGAGACACAGAATCTGAAGTAGGTTCCAAGCCCTGAGCTGTCAATACAGAGCTCGATACGGGGCTCGAACTCACTGACCGCAAGATCATGACTTGAGCCAGTCAGACGCTCAACAGACTGAGCCACCCAGGCGCCGCCAAAATGTCCTTCCTTTTAAATGTTGAATGATATTCCATGCTATGTACACACCGTATTTTGCTTATCTTATTATTCTAAGCCTGAACAATACACATGCTAGGTATATACCACATTTTGCAGTTGATGGGACACTTGGATTGCTTCCCCCTTTTAATTATTGTGACTACTGTGAACATTGCGTGTACACATCTTTTCACACAGTAATTCAGCCTCCACAGCCGTTCTACCATTTACATTCCCACCAACAGTGCACAATGTTTCCAATGTCTCCCCATCTTCACCAACATTTGTTAAACTTTTAGAACAGCCACCCTACCTAATGCATAGGAGTTAGGATGTAACTGTAGGTGTGATGTAACTTTCCCTACTGATGACGAAGGATACCGAGCATCTTTATGTGCTTACTGGCCACTTGTATGTCTTCTTTGGAGAAAGGTTCATTCAAGTCTTTTGCCCATTTGAGATATGCTTTCACATGTAAAATATACTTGGGATTTCCGAGGCTTAGAACTAAGAAATGAAAAATATAAGAACCTTTTCAAAAACAGACATGTTGAAACGACAATACTTTGGATGTACCAGATTAAAAACACATTAAAGTTAATTTCGTTTTTTAATTAAATGTTAACATTAAATGAAACTAAAAGTTAAAATGTGGCTACAAGAAACACAGATGAACTTTGAAGACAAGAGGCTAACTGAAACAAGCTGGTCACAAAAGGACAAGCACTGTAACTCTACTCCTAGGAGATAGTAAATGTTGCTCCTGCAAACTTTAAGGCAAGAGTACCTAATATGAAACCAAATAAAGTTTGCTAATAATTTTATCGACATAGATAGTCGGGTTCAAAATTAGAGGCATTTATCATTGATGAGTCTCTGCCAAAAATATGAATAGTAAGCATCTGTTAAGATTTCTTGGAACAGGACAGATCCTCTAGAGCAGGTCCTGGATGTACAGGAACACTGAAGGCCTTTGTAAAATTCTGCACCATTCTGGACAATATTAAATGAATGATTCTATCGTAACATATTAATGGTCCCCAAACTGCTGAGTACTTAAGCACTCTTTTTCTCAAAATAAACTTCAAACATGCAGCAGTACAGAAAAGATTTTCCATCTGTTGAATTTTTAAATGACCATAAAGTTTCTTTCAAATGGTTATAAAGCTAGATCTGCAAAAGGGGATAGGTCCTAAGAACAGTAAATTAGGACACCTGTTCTAAGGTAATACAATGATGAAAATTTAATTTTAACAAGTCTTGTTTTCTTCACGTGGTGTGTCTCATTAACGTCAAACCAAGAATCTAGTGGGAAATTAATAGCCCCATTCACATGATCTTCAAAATTACAATTACACTGTGACTCAAATGTTTTATTTTAAATACTCATCACAGGTGAGTTCAGATTTAGTAAAGTATGACCTGAAATTATAATTGATAGTGTGGTAAAGAGGTATTCATGGCTGTAAATCACAATCACTATGAATCATTTTTCAGCAGAGACTGATTTTCCTGCTCTCAACTGATGGACTTAAGAACCCTTAAAATATGCAGGAGGACAAGGGTGCCATCTCACTGTCCACAGCAAAGACAGTCTACTAAGAAGACCCTGCTTGGTCATTCCCCTCTGCTAGAGCTTGAGCACCTCGGTGGGGGCTGACACACAGCAGGCACTCAAAAACTGCAGACCGAATGAACAGTCCCTGCCTAGAAAGGACTTACAGGAATGACACCCCATAAATATCTACAGGAAAAGAAGCAAAGTGTCAGATGTGTGACAAACTAAATGCACTGAGGTTTCATAAGAGGGAGAATTCACGCTCAGCAGGGAGCTCAGGAGAAGGTGGAAACAGATGCCAAGCTGGGGCCACTAGGTTAGTTGAGAATCTGCATTCACTGCAAAAACAAAACAAAAACCAACCAACCCACCGACCCACCCACCCTTGCTGGCACAGTCACAGAGCTGGGAAAGCAGGGGGTTTTAGGAAGTGCGGCACAGAGGCCAATGGCTGCTACGTCAAGCTTCTGAATAATGACGAATGACGAGGTTGGAAAGGCAGTCTGGGGTCAGAAAAGCAGCCTCAGAGTGAGGCTAGAGTCCGCTGCCATGCCTGGTAGGCCCTGAGGAGATGCTGCCGACACTGCAGTGGAGAAGTGATCAGCAGGTCCCATTTAAAAAAAGGCCTCAAGGAAGTGGATGAAGAGTGGAATACCAGGCCTAGGCAACCATCAAAATCACCCAGAGAGCTTACATCCATCTCAGACCTATGCGATCTGGAAGGTCTTTAGGTATAAGGGAAGGTAATGTAAGATATTGAAGTGAGAGCAAAAGGTGACGTTCGAAGTTGAAGCCTACAGCCTACACCAAAATCTGCTTTCCAGTAAGACTGAACTGTTTTCACGAAGAAAAGTTTAGCTGACCTATCAGCCACTCGTAAAAATTTTTATCTCCCAGCTTCAAACTTCTGTAACAAATAGGACACAACACAGTAAAGTTCTCCTCTGCTCAAAAGAAAGATGGTACAATATAGCGACTAAGAACACAGCTCCAGAGGGGCACCTGGGGGGCTCAGTTGGTTGAGCTTCTGACTTCGGCTCAGGTCATGATCTCCCGGTTTAGGGGTTCGAGCCACGTCGGGCTCTGTGCTGACCGCTAGCTCAGAGCCTGGAGCCACTCTTCGGATTCTGTTATCTCCCTCTCTCTCTGACCTTCCCCTGCTTGCGCGCACTCTCTCCTCAAAAATAAAATAAATTAATTAAAAATTAAAACAAAACAAAACAACCCCACAAGCTCCAGAGCTGGACAGATCTGTGTTCAAATCCTTACTCTTGTCACTTACTAGCTTTGTGAACTTAAAAATGTTACTCCATCTCTGGAGGTCTGTTTCCTTGTGGTATATAGCCAGAAGGATTAAATGAGATGATACCGGTTACTACTTAGAGCAGTTATCATTATTATCTTAAACCAGATCCGATACTGGAATAGTCACTTTAAAATTATGAGCTCACGCTCCAGTAATAATCTTTAAAATACATATATGGACTATTATTCCTGTGGTTCCCATATGCCTGCACTCCTATACACGTTACGACGTGCATTCCCACACATAACAGTGCTTCCACAAAACATGTTTATGGGAGCTTTCCATGTTAAAGAGTTTAGCATATTCTTAACTTTACAAACTGTGGCACTTTAAACTTAGGCAATAGAGTTTCTGCAAGCACCCATAATAAACCCAGGTGACATAAAAGCGTGGCCTAGATTTTGCATTTTTATTTTTTAAAAAGCACAGGGGTCACTTCTCTTTAAGAAAACTTTCGGACTACAAGACTAGTGCCTACAACTGGAAACTATGATGTTGCTCTTTACCCCGTTACTTGGGACTATTTTGATTTCGGGTGAGATGCCTCGCTGTAACCACCAGAACCTACAGAGCACCAGCGGAACCAAAGGCTCTCAGAGTGTACTTCTGAGAGCGTGCTCAGACTGTAAGATACACGCATGGCTGGAAGGGAAGATGACACCAGAGGGACAAGATGACAGCTGAGCAATTGGAGGTGTGGTCCCTAACCCTTTACTGGTACTACATACTAGAGCACATGCAATCTTGTTTGAAAGAGAAAGAAAGATGCCTCACAGCTTACCTCCCACCACAGAAGGATTGAGACCATCTCTAACACCCTAATCTAACTTTAGAGAGTAGGAGACGGGGCGGATTTCCCCACTTACTCCATTTAAAATAGGCATCCCAGCAAGGCAGGGACACACCATGGGGAAGGACTCTGACACTGTGGAGCCCACACAAGAAATCCACAGCTTAGAGCCGCCGCCGCCAATGGAGGTGGACAATCTGGCTTAAGAGGTGTGTGACAAGGGACACCAATTCTCGAGTGGGCCTGAGACGGCACCCAGCTACATCTCCTTCTAATCCTTCCAGTGACATGGCCTGCTCTTCTCATCTAAATGGCAGAAGACAAAAAACAGGTTATTTTTAATCTCTTAATGATAACATTTCCATGCTCTATCAAAACCACTAATTTTCCCAGAGTAAGGGAAAGGTCATTTTCTCCTCATTCATGAATAAAAGAATAACTTACTTGAATCACCTCTAGTTTTTCTAAGCTATGTCCTCAGAGTCAAAGCTCAGGCAAAGCTTTCTTGGTGGCAGAAGCATTATTCTTGCAGCAGGCTTTGCCACCTGCCGGCTCTCCCCTTACACCCTCTGCAGACAAGTTCTGCCTTGGTGTTGTTTTCAAGCCTAACTGACTCTGAACCAGGACTTTGAGCCTGTGCATGACACTCCTCGTCTCAGCTCACCCCTTCCACGAGAGCAAGGATTCTAACGGCTGACTCGTGTTCATGACCCCAACTTAAAATTTTAATGTTTTCCTGTATTTCCACCAGACAGCTTTTTCAGAGATGTCAGGTTTCCAAAGAAACCACTTACACGGGTTTTCAACTGTCGCCAGTTCCCACCAGAAAAAGATGCAGGTTTTCAGGGGAAGCACAGGCTTCCACACACACTTTGACGGAGCACAGAGGGTTCAGAAAAAGGAAAGACAGAAGAAGGGCACAAGCCAGCAATTATCTGCCTAAGCAAAAATAACCGCCCAGAGGAGAGAAGGACTAAGACTGCTCTAAACCAAAACACTGGAAAAGGCAACAGGATCAAACTTTCTTTTCAGACCCGTGGACAGGCGACTCCAAACCAGACACACTCTGCTCCGACAAACCGCCCCCCCCCCCCCCGCACGACTTCTGTGGGTACTCTCTTGCCAGCCTCCTCGTGAAGCTCACTTCCACTCCCTGGGCATTCACGGGCTCACTGCGAAGTGACGGGGCGTCCGCGCGTGCCCTCGTCAGCCAGACAGCGCACGGGGTCCTACAGAAGCCTGGGCTCCAGGCACAGGCCTGCACAGACCCGTTCTGCAGCTCACTTCATCAGGGCATGTCGCAGTGCCTCGATTTCCCCACTTGTGAAGCAAGGACGATCCTGAGAGAACTGAGAATGGTGTCCCACGGCGCCTGGCAAATCACACAGGCGCACCTTTACTATTCCAATACCACAGAGGCCAGCAAAGAAGCCTTCACCCTCACAGCTCACCCTTTACCAAAATACAATCCTCGACCAAGTCATGTGGAAAGTGACACATAAACAGCAAAAAGCCACAGCTAAGTGACCCAATTATCAATCTATACCCTTACTGGAGAGGGAGTTAGGGGGAGTAGGGATTTATTTTTAATTCGAAGGGAAGGTGAAACAACGCATGAGTCTCCTACAGACCATGTGCATACTTCTGAGTTCTACCTTAAACTTAAATCTTAAACTGCAATATATGTTCAGGGCACTCTTCCCGTAGTAAACTCTATCAAAAGTATTTATGCTCTCCTCATAACTCATTTCTGGAACGCTGCTGAAATTCTGGAGAGGCAGTATTTCTCTAGCAGCTGTGTGAGAACTCAGCTAGGGATCAATAAAAGCAAGGAAGCCTGTGAGTCCATTTCAAAGGCCCTCAGGCAGAGAATAATGAACGTGTACATGGAGAGGAGAGAGCCCAGAATGGAAAGAATGAAAAGAACTTTGCATTCTGCACTGACTAGAAAACGTGTGCCCTCCATCAAAATGGTTCCCCTGCCGAGCTGGCTCACCCTGTACCTGCGACTTCCTCAGACAGGCACGCAGCACCACATAACCAAGTTGGCGCACAGGTGGCCCGATTTGAGAAGCCTGATAATGTGCGGAGAGCCCTCTTCCAGCTAAGCAGATATGGATTCTCATTTAAGCAGACTCCTGAACTGACAGGTATCAAAGGTAGGTCACGAGCAAAACACAGATCTAAGGAGTACTAAGCCCCTGAGACTGAGGGGGCACAACCATCCTTCCCTTCCTTTTGTAATTAACAGGATCAGGCAAAGAACATAAAAATCACAAAGTCACAATGGAATTGTGGCCACTCATGCTGGGCCAAACACGGACAGCTTCTTTCATAAAGCATCTTAACGATTAAGGCAGAAAAATGCCAAGGAGTAAAGAAGAAATGGCTTCTACATTCAAAATTATCAACTTAGTGTGGGGCTCTTTTTCACCGGTTTTAAACGCCAAGTTTGCAAACTAATGACATAAAATGTAGCTTTTTATGACTGACCGTGATTCAGAGCAGCAAAATAAGGCATTTGTTTGAGACCTAACGCCATGAGCTCTCAGCAAACGAGGAGAAGAAAAACTTTGTAAGTTTGCATGATGCTCAGAACATGTCAGGCTCTGTGACTCTAACATAATTAAACTATTTACTTAGGGGAGCAACATTTTACTTAATGTTCGTGCCTCTTAAGCAAATAAATGAAAGTTAAACTCCTCATGGAAAATATTTTATCTTCTGGAAGATGTAACAGACTTTAAAGTGAAAGTCCTTCAGAAGCCCAGAATGAACACGCAGATTATTACCCAACAGTGTTGAGCATCTTGGTAAAAACTACAAATTAGCTTCTAATCTTATTATATATATTATATATATATGTATATATATATATATATATATTACATATCATATATAAAATAAGACTTCCTTTTTTGTACTTTTCATGGTTTTTTTTTAAAGTTCATCTAAAATTTTAACAGGCTATTTACAAAAAAACCCCTACAATGTCAAATTCATTTGGTTCTATAGTTAATGTACCATTTCTCAACCACATCTCTAATGCATGGACTTTGTATTTAAAAACAGGAGAGTCATTTTCAACTCTAAAAAAGTGGGTTGTATCGTGTGTGTATATGCACACACCAATTAATGAACTCAACCTGCCAAGGTCTATTACAACTAATGCAACTTCTGTTACTTACATATAGTTCCCAAAAGACAAAAATACTACTGAAATGAGGTTTTTCTTTCATCTCTCTCTACCCAAGCACTAATCCCTACTTGATCCCTTTTAACAGGTCAGCTATATCTTCTCGTTAATTTCCACAATTAAACATGTAGCCAGCATGTGTACGTCTTAAATGTATGAACCAACAGACTGCTAGAGAGCTACATTTTTAAAATACTAAAAATTCTATTTTTCAAATTTTGCAAATAGTTACTAGGAAAGCGACCGTATTTAATTATACTTAGTATAATTATACTTAGTATACTTAGTAATCAAATACAGTAAAATGTGCATTTACATTATAACAAAAATCAAAAGCCATTTTTCCTTGATAAGAGCCTATTAGTTGGTTATTTGGTAGCAACTACACTGTTCACAGAAAGGCCTGTTTGAATCAGAGAATCTTTCAGGTTTTTAAAACTTAGCAACTCTTGAGATTGGGTCATCAAAAAAAAAAAAAAAAAAGAATTGTGAACTTACTTGACACTTAATCTGTTCAACATGGTGACGTTTTATTTTAATATAAATAATATTAGAACTTTTCCTGCACTCTGGTTTAAGGAAAAAAAAGAGAAATTTAAGCAAAACAAATTCACAGTGGATATGTTTACAACCAATGACTTCCAGGATAGGCAGGGTCAGAAGTCTTAGAGATTCAAAGCCCAATCTCCTAAGGTTTCCATACAGAGACTTTAGGAACCAGAATCAAAGATTTAGTTAGTTCAATGTACAGCAGTCTCTAATAAGGTAATGTCAGGATATTTTCAACAAGGGCCAAGATAAAGAAGGAATTGCTATTACAAGTTCAATTAAACAGAATACCCATCCGCACCCTCTGGTTTACTGAGACTTTTTTTTCCCCTGTACTTTTAAACCCGTGTAGTTTACCTAAATTCCAGCCTTCAAGCCCAATTGCTCCACCTTTTATTTATTTTGACTACTAGAACCAGGAAACCTTGAAACTACAAAATACATGCTTTCTAAGAGATCACAGCAAGTTTTCCTGTAGGGGGAAAATGGCTATTACCACTAAGGACATCAGTTAACACTGTATCTTATGTATAATTTACCAAAGCAAAGCAAACAAAAGCACCTTCACAAACTTCACCTCAAACATGCACTCAAGTAAGTTGTTTTCAAATTACTCATTTATAAAACTCATAAGTATACACTAAAGACCAAGTATAGGTCAAAGTTGTATCTGTTTAATACTGAGCAATTTTTAAAGTTATAAGTAATACCACTTAGATTTAGTATCTGATTTTTGAAGTCACTAAAAAATTGCAAAAGCAGTATGTAATAAGTAAGTCTTCAAATGGAATATCTGAACCAAAGAGCCTCCTTTTCACTCACCAAAATGCTACTTGGTAGCAAATGTTCGAGAAAAATTTTCCCTTAAGCACCAACTGATTAACTATGTATCAAGAATACTTCCGTTCTTCATTTCCCCATAAATTTACCTTAGTGTATCTACACAAAACACTTGCAACAAAGTCTTAAAGTACCCTCTGAGTATGGACAACCCCTGTCAGTCACTGGTAGCAAGCACATGTTCATGGGAAGGTCTGTTCTGATCAGAGAATCTGTAAGGTTTATAGAAGCTTAGCAACTCTTGAGACTGGTCATCGAGATAACAGTAATTGAGAACTTAACATAGTTTATACACAAGAGTGCAGAATGCAAATGATTAAAACAATATCAACAACTTAAAATTTTTCTTTTAAACAAGTCATTAAGTCATTTCTCTGTTCAGAACCCAGGACTGCAACCAGCTCTAACCGGTTCCTTGAGGAATGTGGCTAGGCTGAAGCCTTGGAAGTGCTGGCTTTGGTGGTGACCAAGGAGGAAGAAGTCTCTGGCCTCCCTGTTGCTGCAGTTCCCACCCTCCAAGATGAATATACCCACCGGTGTGAATTGACAATGTGGTCCAAAGAGCAAGGCAGGAACGGAGTCCAGATCCTCAAAATGGTAGTACAGGGCA
The DNA here is from genome assembly GCA_004023785.1 of Mungos mungo. NCBI lineage: Eukaryota > Metazoa > Chordata > Mammalia > Carnivora > Herpestidae > Mungos > Mungos mungo. Next base: position 70,671 of record PISW01003470.1, on the reverse strand, counting down.
TAACCACTAGGCCACCTATCAGTTCAGTACAAAAAGTACAACCCTGTGCATCATGGTGCAAAAGCTGGGGCCTAGGTTTCGCACTGTGCATCTCACACCTATGGAAATAATAAGAGGAGTAAAATCTATAGAAATCAACACACCCTAAGAAGGTGGGTGCTCACAGAAGACCGGTGTCAAAACTTTTTGCAAAGGTGGTTGGTTACTCAAGATCATGAATGGAAATTACAAGTCCAAAATTGGAAGGCAACAAAATTTTGCAATCAACTCTGTTGAGTTTGACAATGAAGAACTCAACACAGGCTCAATGTTTACCAACAAGGCTTTGCAAATCATGACACCCATCCACATGCTTATGAAAATTACTAACCCACTAAAATCTAACATCCTTCAAGAATGGTTTTTAACTCTCAAAGACTTGGAAAGATTTGGGCCATGAAGAAAGGCGGGAATCAGCAACACTCCCAAACCCATCACTCTCAGGTTTTAAACTCTCCCCTTCACCATCTGACCTTGGAAAGACATGGTGACACGTTCAAAGCTTAAGGTGGAAGAATTCCAGAGAATAGGAAATCTGTACCAAGGAAGTGCCAAGAACAAACGTGGATTCTCAGGGTCAACAGTCTTGAACAAGTAAAAAGACAGAACTTCTGAAATGCAGGGAGGATTCTTTAAAAGAAAGAAAATCACCGCTCTTGGCTCACTTAATCCTTCGCCATGTTGCTGTCAGCTCACCAACTAAGAGTGCGAGAGTGTGTCTTGCTGGGTCCATTTTCCCATGGTCTGTAGAAGGCGCTGTGAAGCACATCCTGTTCTAGCTCTGGGGCCCTTCCCCCCTCTGCAGCCTTACCCAGTGCAGGGAATGCGCCCCCTACTGACTCCAACACTCATCGCCTTTAGCCGACTTGGCTGCGGTGCATTTTGGGTGGGGGCTGGTATTTTCTTCGTGGCCATAAACCAGAAGCAACAATGCAGATTTATAAAGAAACTGTAGCAAGCTACCCAGGAGATCTTCCCTCCCCCCCATTCTGAAGGTTCAAGACACTGGCACGAGAAACATCGGGGATAGGAATTGGGTGTGTGGGGATGGACAGCATTAAAATGGCAAACACAGGAAACAGTTTGGTTCTTTTTCCCTCCTAAGCCTTTGTCTGAGAAATGGGGTTATGGCAAGAACTGTCCAGAGGACCTGGTGAATGCAAGAACATCAAGAAGACTTCGTGTGAATACATGTGCAACTAAAAAGGGTATCAGGACCTTAGTGCCTGATCTCGGGCAAAAGAGGAAGAGAAGCAATCGCGCCTTTTCCAGCAGACGGGCATCCAGGTTGGGGGGGAGGGGAGGGCAGGCAGGCAGCCCCGAGGAAAGAGAGGTGAATAAAAGGGTGCTCAAAGAACTCCTCCCCATTCATTGCATGAAAAAAATAAGTCTTTTCGCAGCTTTCGGAATTTCCATTTTTACCATCTTATCGCAAAGTTGGGGCGCAGAATGCTCGGAAGAGGTCGTGCTGACCAGGCAGCTGCGACTGAGAAAAGGGGTTGGCGGTGGTGGACTCGGGTTAGGATAGCAGGGGAGCTGGCACGTTAGGGAGGAAGGGCTGCACGGCGGAGGCAAAGACTTTCCACTCCCGTGCCATGCATGCTCCCCGCCCCCCAACCCGTCCCCCCTCCCCCAGCTAAGGGTGGGCAGACCTGGCAGCGGGCTCGTCCCAGGCACCGGGGGTGTGCGTGGGGGGCTCGTTTGGGGAAGGGGGGGCGGGAAGAAGGGATCCGTTCCAGGGATGGGGGCTGCCCGGTCCTGGCTGGGGGGCGGGGTGGAGGGAGATGCCCCCGGCGGCACGGGCTCCCGGGGGCCAGGCGGGCCGCCGGCCGCGGCAGGGCTCGCGGGGCGGGGAAGGGGGGGGCGGGCTGCAGGAGGAGGCGCCGGGACCCCGCGGCGGGGCCCGGGTAGCGGTCCGCGGCGCGGCGGGCGGGCCGGCGGCCCCGGAGCGCGCCGAGGCGGGCGCGTGCGGCCGGGGGGCTGGCGGGGGTGGGGGGGCCAACAATGCGCCCGCGGGGCCGGCTCGGCGGGGTCGGCGCGCGGCGGCCGCCGGGCTTACCTTGAGTCGGCCTCGAGGCGCGCGCGGGGCCGGCGTGCTCGGGGGCCGGGCGGCGGCGGCGGCGGCGGCGGCGGGCGGATGGCGGCGGCACGGCGGTGGCGGCGAGGGCGCGCCCGGGGCCTCGTCGCGCTCTGGCTCGGCGGGCTCCGGCTCGCGCCGCGGCCGCGGCTGCTGCCGGGGGGCGCGGCGGGCGCAGCAGAGCGGCGGGCGGCGGCGGCGGCGCGAGCGGCTCCCTCCAGTCCCCGCGCGGGCGGCGGCGGCAGCGTCGTCGAGCGGTGCAGACAAAGGAGGGGCGGAGGGAGGAGACGGAGGGTGTGGGAGAGGCGGCTTCACCGGCGCGGGCGGGCGGCGGCGGCGGCGGCCGCGCTCCTCTCGCTCCTCAGCAGCGGGGACCGAGAGAGGGAGCTGTGTCTGAGGAGACGCCAAAATCCCCCTTAGCGCTGCCCGCGGGAAGGGGAGGGGGCACAAGATGGCGGCGGCCGGGGGGGGGGGGCTGGAGTTCAGCTCATGGATCCCGGCGGGCGGCGGAGGGGAGACCGGGCCGGCGGAGGCGGCGGCGGCAACGGGCGGGGGAGGGGGCTGATCCCGCGTCTCCCCTCAGCAGACAATACAAGCGCCTCGGAGAGAGTCCCCGAACCTGCCCTAGCCAAAATGGCGGCCGAGAAAGAGCGGAAGTGACGTAAATGCCTCATTAGCATAAGAGGACTCATTGTCCAGCTAAGTAGGGGGGGTAGGGGGGGACTTTACCCCTTCCCCCCCCATTTCCCCCAGGGACAACTCTCTCACTCTCACCTGTGCTTACACCTAACTTTTTTTGAGGGAGGGTGGCCCCAGCACCCCCACCTCAGAGAAATTATATAATCCCCTCTGAGGGGGGGAGCTCTCGCGAGAACCAAGAGGATTTGCCATTGACCCACTAGGAGGCGCCGCGGATAATGGCCGCAGTGCGCTTTCCAAGGCCCGTGTGCACGGCGGGCGCCTTCCTCCGGCCGCAGCGCCGGCGGCGGAGGCACAAGCAGCGGGCCGCAGCACGCCCTGCGCTCAGTCAGGTGGCCGCGCTGGGGATCCCTGCGCGGGCCCAGCTGGGCCTGGACTACATCTGGCGGGAGGGGGTGCGCAGGCTGCCCTGCGGCCCCACGTGCTGGGAGGCCTGCGCCGTCCCCTGCCCCGGCGGCGGCGGGCTGGGCAGGGGCACCTGGCCGGGCGTGCGCGATGCCTCCTGCCTTAAAGGAGGTGTGAGGGCCTCGTGCTTCACCAACCGACGGGAGAGGACACGGGCCCGCGAGAGCCTGGCTCCTTCCTGGTGGGGCGGGCAGCGCAGCGGGCAGGGGCCGCCCGTTCTTCCCCGGCCGTGATGGGCTCGTCTCTTCGGCCTGAAGAAAGCAAATGAGGCCCCAGCGTTTCGAGGCCACCGGACTGGTGAAGCCCAAACGTGAGAAGCGGTGTTGCCGATGGGCCGCCCCATGTCGCTCAATAACCACGCCAACCGTAGTCTCAGGGACACTTGCAGTGTCCCCACAATCTGGAGAGCACACAGGCAGCCTGCCTCTCAATTTCGGTCAACCCCAACCAACACATCATCTCACCCGTTTGGAACCCACCTTTCAGAGCAGGTGCATCTGAGAGTCTGTCCCAGGTAAACACACTGCAGAGGCGGCTACCAACCGGGAAGGCCTGTTTTCTTACGGTCTGCTCTGTAAGGACGCCGGTCTTCGGCAGTTTCTCTAGATTCCAAGTTAAAATAGTTTCAAACCATACTTAACATCCCCACAAAGATACTGACTTCAATGATAAGAGTACAAACTGTGGTTACATGTAGCTCAAAGCCTAAGACTTCATTAGCAGGGTTAAACAAGCCATTTCATCCAACCCAGCACTCCATTGCTGCCGAGCGCCCAGTCAGTATTTCAAGGGAAAACGATAGCTGGAAATGTAAAAAAAAATTTTTAAGGGGGGGGGGTCACCAAAGCATCTGATTTAAAGAAACAAAGATAAAAAGCCTAATTGCATGTTGCAGAAGACAGACAAAAGCTACCATGAAAGAAGCAAAATAATTTTATCACAGTTTAGTTTTCCTTAGAGATACTTAGATTTCATACAGTGATAATACACATACAAAGGGGAAAACATCTGGATTTCATCCTTGGCCTAATTTACAAAATAAAAAGAGATGCGAGGTTCACATGTAAATGTTTAAAAATATTTTAGTGTTTAACTCATCAGTTTTACTAGAAAAAATGCATCTAGATAGTCCAGATTTTCTAAATAACTTCTAAGTGATGAACATCTTCATTGCTCAAATACTTTCTTTACTATAAATTCCAATAGTGACAGTGTTGTAATGGTTTTGGGTGCAAGAACCAAAAAGATTAAAAAGGCAAAAGATAGCAATCTACTCCAGTTCTCTGAGGTAGTTACTTCCTCTCTCTGCTCCACATACCTGACAATAAAAACTTTTGACTTCGATGAAGCAGAAGAGGTTTTAAACATTCAACAACAAAAACGAGTTATATTTCTATTTCGTTAGCTTAACACTAATTTTACTTCAAACAGTGATCAACTTTCTCATTGTTATTAATGACAAGAGAGGTCACTTCCCCAAGAAAGGTGGGTCTGTGGAATGCTGGCTGGCCTACAGCTCTGGGTAAAAGGGAAACAGTACTGGAGGCCCTACTGGAATGTGTCCTATGGATTCACCTATGGGAACAGGTAATGTTCAAAACGACACCAAAGGTTTTATGTTCTGATATTAATTTCCGGTAGTATCTGTTAGAAATGCAATGGAAACATCAGATTTTGAATTTCTTTAACAATGAAATTAGGCCAGGAAAATGCTGTTAGGAATACTGTTCAATAAATATGCTTGGATGTCTCTTATTTGGGAAGTCAACTTGTTTCTAAGCTTAATTGCTCAAAGTCTGCCGTCCAGCAAATTTAATTGGTATTTTTTCATACTGATAGAAGCTATTGCTCAGGATAGGGAAAAAAAGCTATGCCATCAACTGATGTCAAGTTTCCAATTCACAGTATGTATTTTAAATAGACTTGCTTTGACAGATGTAATGCTTCATCAATTCAACAGCTACAAAGAGCCAAATTCTAAAATTGTGATCTGAATATACTGTTTTTAGTTTAAGAAATTTGATACATTTTTTTAAGAAGGGCAGAGGTGTCTACTTGTTCATTCTTACAGAAATAGCCATATATATTTCATGAATAAAATTAACATTTTTCTTACTTCTGACACTATTACAAAGAGCTATGAATCCAATTTTTGTATACTTCAAAATCTCCCCCATGTAAGAAATTCTGCACTCACATACTCTAATGAAAGCAATACTTTCTGGGGAGAAAAAAACCTGCAATACATTTATTTATAAGTCTTAATACAGCAAAATGCAAATGAAAACTGAGAACATTGCTCGTTTTTCTAATTTAATTTGACATATAAAATGAAGTTTCCTCAGAAAAAAAGAATTGTTTGAAATTTACCTTACCTTATGATTTACACTCTAACAGTACATTTTATAAAAATCAGCAACCAGGCTTCTTTTATGTTTAAATGAATCAACATGATAGTATAATGAATAACTTTCTTTTACGTAGTAGCAAAAAGAGTCAATAATCCTTTCAAGAAAGAGACTATTTCATTTCCTCCCAGCTTGGATTCACCGTAAACACGATCCACGAATGATATTGGAACCTAGTTAAAAATATACATATGTTAAGTCAGTCATCAAAAATACTAGAAAGGAAGTAGAGCAGGCATACAGCAGTGCAATACAAATAAAATTTAACTTATGTTAGCCAAGTTCCTCAAGTAAGCTCACAACTGGAGGATTCTTACAGCAATTGTGTGTAGCTCCAAATCTTTATACATTTCATTATCTAAAAAATCGGCCATATAAACCCAATCTCCAACTGTTTGGAAAACACTGATCCTGAATATTAAGCTGGTTTACCAAAGTTTCAGCCTGTGTTTCAAGAAAAAAATTATACTCCAAAAGTAAAATTTTTCAATAGTCCATTAAATTTATCTGTCACTAATTTAGTGTTGTTAAAAATCTTGGGACTTCCACAGGAGAAATGGCCTTCTCGTTAGCTATTTTCTTGCTATGAACAAAAACATTAGTGTTAAACAAGGAGAGCCTTCCCTAAGAGCTCACGAGCTAGCTGGACATATTCCTGTTCTCCTCATTTACTCCTAGGGAACGGCAGAAGGACCCGTCATTGGGGTGGCTCTTGGCGCTGGCAAACACACTCATCCCACAATGCTGAGTGGTCGGCAGAAAAGGCAAGACGAGTAAGTTACCAGTAACTTTTAATTCTTTAAGAGAAGGCTGCCTTCTGCTAAGGTTTTAAATCCTAGTAGGTCAAATGTAGTAATTTGGAAGTGAAATGAATTTTCCTCCTTTAGTGCGCAGACATTCTAAACAACCAGGGAGCCTTCCACATTTATTTAGTAGTTGTGCAAGTTATAAACTTGTTATAAAAAGTCTAAACCTATTTTTTATGAGGAATACAGCGGACGATTTACCATCAGTCGCCTACCTCGCCAATAGTATAATTCAGCTGTCTTGCCCGCACAATCATCTCCATCTGGAAGACATAGCCTTTAGAAACACAGTTTTCTATTAATTTCTGTAGAACTTCTTTTCGGTATAACCTGTGAGAAATTAAAATACACATGAACACCTAGGTAAATGCACTTTGCCTACACGTAACCTGATCTTTGGAAAGTTCACTGGTATTTCTAACACCTAAAACTTCCACTAGCCATCTGTGTGCAGAAAGTTGTCGCCGCTGATGAGTATGATACGCTTGTCCTAAATCAGAATGGTCATGAAATATTTGGTAAATAATTGAGTGCAATTTTGAAAATGAATTCTAAGTTTCTTTTAGGGAATTATTTTTCTACCATACTATCAGAAATTATAAAAATAGGGTAAAATGAATCACTTGAAGCAGAACCACTCTCTTTTTAGTTTTCAAAGTTTCTTAAAATTCATTTTTCAAGTTGAAGAGAAACTGTTCCAAACACTGCAATAGCAGAGTCGACAGATGATGAATCCCCAATATAAAGCATAAAGCATATGATAAGAACGAACCCAGTAACTAACAGGTGTTTCTTCGAAAGTGTTTATAACCAGTTTCTATTTCCCAAGATCTACTAAATAAATTCCCTGGGATAAACTGACGTCTCTTTAGGGGATTTATGGGACAGTTCCTGAAGAAAGTGACTGAGTTCACCCACAGGACTTCCCAGCTCCTCTGATGGGATCTGTGTTTGGCCCGCAGCCCATCTAAAGTGGGGCTGCATATCTGCCCATTATTCGTATCTAACTGTGACCTTACCTGGTGATAGATGTATCTTACTAGGATTGCCTCAATCCTGTGATGCCTAAGTTCCTGTCTTAGCTTAACCTAGTGTGTCAACTCTAACAACAACAAAACCCAACAAAGAATCAACATTTAATGGAAAGGAGCAAATATCAAGTAATGTAAATTATCAACTACTGCATGCGGTTTGGAACTTAAAGTAGCAGTTTCAGAGACAGAGAAAGTGGCGGTCTTTAGTCGTTTGGCACGGCCACACAGAGCAGTTCATCTACTATCAGCAGGTCTAAAATGAAAAACAAAACACCCCCTCCCCCCAAAACAAAAATTACTCCCCCACCCCCCACCTGGCAGGAGGCTTTATTCCAATTAAGGCTTTTTTTTTAATGAAAGCATATGGAGAACAAGGTAACTGAAAACACTCTACCTAAACATTAGACTTTAAACTTATCTGTGGACTGTGCTATAAATATTCATAGAAGTTGCAGAAAATCGCTGGTAAAGGTGATATTCTTTGGAGCACATCACCAGTGACATCAATGTTCTGAATAAGCAGTGAGCAGACACCTTGGCCTCCTGGGGCCCCCCTAGGGGCTGAGCCCAAGCACACTAAGCTAAGCCCTGCCTTGGATGTTCCTTAGAAATACACATCTTAAGAAGATGCTTAGGCCTCATTAGCAACTTTGAAGAACTTCAGTCTGCCTTTGTGTGTTCCAGAACAAAAATGGGGTAGAAATGAAAAGCATTTTCTAAATAAACCATTGTATAGCTAGAAATCTTATACAGAAAATATAAAATTACGAGTTTTTACCGTACCTGAAACTTCCTGTTAAATCAGATGCTCCTGGTCTGAGCAAAATCTGAGTTATAAAATTGGCCCCACGGCTGTTAAAATAAAACAATCAGATTTTCTTTATAAAATACATTTTCTAAACAAGAGAAACACATCCAAGATCAGAGGGCTAAAACTGCTATACATATTTCATAAATACAACTCTTCACGAAAATGTCAATTTTATAGGGGTGACTAGGTGGCTCAGTCAGGTAAGCATCCGACTTCTGCTCAGGTCATGATCTCACGGTTCGTGAGTTTGAGCCCCACATCGGGCTCTCTGCTCTCACTGTGGAGCCTGCTTCGGATCCTGTCTCCTCCTCTCTCTGCCCCTACCCCATACATGCACTCTCTCTTTCAAAAATAAACATTAAGAAAAAACTTAATTTTGTAGAAAGTTTAATCACTAAAAGATTTGGCATTCACATTTTTCAGAAAACGAGGACTTTTATTCTAGAATATGACATTTAGAGGGGACCTCAAAAACAATCATTCTTCTAAATTTTAGGTAATAAAGATAACATTTTAAATTCAACTTGCATATTTGCCAACAGTCATTATTTAGAATTATGAACATTATCTCCGACAGCAAAAGGATCAGGGATTTGGAGTATCCTTTTCAGATTCTAATCAGCAACAAGGGATCGTGGGTTTCAATCAGGTAACAGGTCTGTCTGCATAAATTTGGCACTTTTTTTTTTTTTTTTTTTTTTTTTAAAGAAGGTAACCAAGCAGGAAAGGGTTTTTGGCTTTTGGCAATCTGCGGAAATTGAACAGAGGCTCATTCGGAGACCGCTGTCAGTGTGCTTGGGCCACTAGAACTGAACACCGCAGACTGGGTGGCTTAAACAACAGGTATTTATTCTCACAGTTCTGAAGGCTGGGAAGTCCAAGATCAAGGTGCAGCAGACTTGGTTCCTGGGGAGCACCCTCTTCCTGGCTTACAGAGGGCTGCCTTCATGCTGTGTGCTGAGGGGAGGCGGCCGAGAGAAGCCAGGCTCTCCGGTCTCTTCTTGAAAGGGCCCCAATCCCAGCATGAGTGCCCAGGGTCGCTATTTAACTACCTCCAGAGGCCTCACCGCCAAATACCAACACTTTGGGGATAAAGTACTTCAACACATGAATTTTATCAGAGACATCCAGTCCACAACAGTGACAGGGTGTGCTTCAAACACAACTTCAGTATCAATTTCAAGCTATTACTAATAGCTGCTATTAACATTTCAAAAAGATCTAAAGTGCCCTTGGAAAAAGTGACTTTTGTATTGCAGCTATTTTAGAGAACTCTGATTTAAAAAAAAAAGTTTTCTGGGGCAAACTGGAAAGAACAGTTTCTCACCAAAGCCAAGGTAACTACCAAGGCCCTCCCTAGTAAAGATCATTTTTATACAAATAACATGGTTAGGGATATACATGGGATAATAGCTAACTTCAAAAACATTTTCCCTTCCAAGTTGCTTCTAACAGACAACAAAAAAATTCTAGGACATAGTTTACTCCCCTAAGATGGGTTTAATGAAAGGAAAGCACGTGTGTATGTATATATGTGTATGTATACGTACGTATTTGTACCTCTATTCAAGCTATTTTATTACTGTTTATTTTTGAGAGAGAGCACACATGCAAGAATGAGCATGCAAGTGGGGGAGGGCACAGAGAGAGGGAGACAGAGAATCCTACGCAGGCTGTCAGCACAGAGCCTGGACATGAGGCTTGAACTCCCAAACCATGACATCAAGAACTGAGCCAAAATCAAGTTGCCACTTAACTGACTGAGCCATCAGGGTGCCCCTCAAGATAATGTATTTCTAAATGAGGGTTTTAAAATATGCAGCAAGAATGAGACAGACTTGGATTCAAATTCTAAATCTGGATCTCACAAATGAGACCTCGGGCAAGCGATTACATAATCCTTCTCAGAAGTTTAAACACTCAGGCAGTGCAGACATTCACAAGTAATGACAAATACAACTCCATGAGCTTCATGATCCAACTAAAAGCTGCACATTGTTTCGGATCAGGACTCCCTTATTTTAAACAAGAGCTGTAATGACCAAATGCAGACGGGCCTGAGAGATTATTCATCTGTTGTTCTGAATGTTGGTTGCACAACAGAATCATCTGGAAAGCCTGTGAAAAATACTGAGGGTTTTGCCCTACCTGTGGAGATCCATTCAAATGCTCTAGGGTGTGTGTGTGCACGAGAAAGGTCAGAACAAAGAGGAAAGAGCAGTGCAGGATTTCCTCTGCTGTATCCAACCCCTTCATTTCACTAAAGGTTGAGGGTCTTACAGGTCTTAAATGACAAGAGGCAGAATGAAGATTAACTTGACAGAATCTTCAATAGGAATGAAAAAGGTGATAAAAAATACGGGTATTAGTAAGAATTTGTATGGTTATGTTGTCATGTATAATGCAGTAAGCTACAGAGATCCTTTACAGATTGAAATGGATCGCATCTTCCCAACAACCACAAAAAGGTGTAGATTAAATAACGCTCACAAGTTCCTTGTGGGTGAAGACCAGCAAGAAGTGGACTCTGCCTCCCCACCCCGGGACTGTGGGCTTGCTCTGAGCAACAAAGGCCGCTGTTCGCTCCAGAGCCTAGGACTCAGGAGGCCTTGCAGCTGCAGCCTTGGGACTGGATGCTGCCCTTAGGATGCCACGGGATGACGCTGCTCAAGTTTTCCAGAAGGTGCAGAAGTGAGATGCCCCAGACAACAACCAGCCCCAACTACTAGATACGTGAATGAGGCCATCTTGGACCTTTCAGCCTAGCTGTCCCTCCAGCTGAAGAAGCTGCAAAAATGAGCCCAGGTGAAGCCAGCAGAAGAACCATCAGAAGAACCATCACAGAATCGGAAGAAATAATATTTGTTTTAAGTCACTAAGCTTTGACATAGTGTGTTATATAACAGAAAACTGAAACAGTGTTTCATTTCCATCTTATCATGATGGAAGTAAGGATAGAAAAAGTACAGTATCTAGGTGACACAGGGATTAAATGACACAATCAGGATTTTAACCCAGATCTGTCTCCAAAGCCTTACTACACTTGCTGCTTAGTAAGAGCTGATTCATCAAGTGTCTGTTTATTTAAGATGATTACAAACAAATGTAGAATAGACAGCAAAAACTTCTAGGACATAGTTTACAGCCCCCCCCACCCCCGCCCCGCCAAGACAGACAGATAGAAGAGAAAGGAAAAAAGGAAGGAAGGAAGGAAGGAATCGGGTCCCAGAAATACCAAGGCAGCATGGTGACTTAATCCAAATACTTGTCATAAACATATGTCCAGTTACACTAAGAAAGAGAGAAACCACCGCACATGTCTATACCTGATTATTTTTCTTTTCAAATCCCAGCCATATACACCTCCATTTCCTTTGTAGCGAGTCCCAGAGACAATGTCAAAATTACCCTCCTTCTGTTTCCTAGAGAAAAGGAAATTGGCTGTCAATTAGAAAAAGCTATTGAGCTTTAAATTGTTTTTTTTTTCTTTGTTAACTTCTAAAACTAAATCCAACAATAGTACTTGCTGATTGTACCATGTGCAACTATCCTAAAATGAAATCTCCCTTCATTCTGTTCTTGGCCCCATGAAGTAAACAGTGCTAGAACAGTCTGGTAACCCTCCAGACCTTTCTCTCTGCAGAAAGATAAAGACACATGGGACTCCAGGCTTTCTGGTTGCTTTAACAAAATTGGAATCCAAAAAAGTACTTTTTGCAACTTGCCTTGTGTCAATTAACAATATACGTAATTGGAACCATGGACATCCCTACAGGTCAACAGAGAATTCCCCCATTCTTTCCAATAGCTGCAAAAATGTCCCACAGAGCACTGAACCCACATACTTAAATGGTTGTTTTCATGGTGGGTTTCCCCATCTCCAACAACACAACCACAGTGAAGTGTGGTAATGTTCTTTTAAGTGGGAACCTAACAGATGTGCCAAAACAGAGCTTATTAGAATTTTTAACAGATACCACCAAAAATTACTTTCCAAAAAGGTTGTAGCAACTCACATTTCCTCCGGCAATATTTGTGCGTGTCTACTTCCCACCATTTTATTGGTGCTACATGTGCTGCTCTTTTAAGTTTGTAATTATGATGAATTAATGGGTCATAAACCACCACCACAGTCATTTCACTTGCATTTCCCTGACAACATCCCAGGTACCTTCTCTTGGGTTTATTAGCCATTGGGCTTTCTTCTACATATGGCCTATTTCTGTCTCTCACCAATTTTCTATTCCCCTGGTTTCGGTTCTTTCTCAGGTCAAAGGGGCTTGGGGGTATTAGATATATCAGCAGAGAAGGTATCTCTGAAGTGACTTTACAGAGATCAAAGGATGAGAGGTACTTGGCTATTAAGGAGAACGGAGAGAGCATTTCAGGCAAAGGAGACGGGCACAGGGGCCAGACCACACAGGGGTATGAAGGGCGAAGAAAAAAGTCAGTTTCTTCCCATGTGTTAATGGGAATTTCCTAAAGTGATCTAAACAGGAGAAACATTACATAATTTTGTTTAGTGTATTTAGCTTACACTGAGAACAGCTTCCACATTCTTATTCTGAGCGGTTTCACGTTGTCTTGGATTTTCTAAAAATACAACTACACTGCCTGCAAATAAAATTTTCTGCCCTTTATCAATATTTATACTACATACTTGTTAATATATAACTTAAAATGTCCACGTTAATGACAGCTAGTATACCTATCTTGATGCATTTATTAATGATTCAACATTTCACCATTTTAGGAAAATGTGTGTTAGGACTAGGTTTTCTCTTTATTTTTTTTTTTTCATTAAAAAATGAATGGCTAAGGCAGTTTATCAAATACCTTTTAGCACCTATAGACTTAACCATGCTTTGTTAGTGCGATAAATAAATTACGGTGACGAATTCTTGATGATGAACCATTCTGGCAATCTTGGAATAAACCCTACTTGTTCATAGTGTTTTACCCTTAGAATGCAGGGCTTATTAACTCCATTTAACACAGAAAGTCACCTTCCATCTTTTCCCACATTCTGGAAGAATTTAGATAACAAAGGAATGACCTGTTGATTCATTCCTAAAATATATCACTCAGTCACATATCTACAGAAGTAAGCCTCAGATCTATATGTCGGTATCAATTCTGACAGCAAATTTAAAGTAGCGTGCGCATTTTTAATTAGTAAAAAATGAAAAAAATAAAAATAAGTCCAAAATCAACGTAAGATAAATTATTGGATTTTTTCAAAGATTAGAAATACCTACCTAATGAATTCAGGAATAAATTTTGGCTGAAATTTAGAAAAAAAAACATTAAGTCAGTAAAACAGGCTTAAACTATCATGAACAGCTAATAAAAAAAGACACCACTTACATGGTGTGAGAGATCAGCATCCATAATTATTATGTAGTTTCCTGTGGCATGTTTCATTCCGTGGATGTATGCAGTTCCTAAAAAATATATCCATTAAAGAAAATCACCAGAAATGCTTAAGTATACTCGTGGACAGATAAATTTAGCATCTGAAAAGCAAACATCGGTCCTCCAAAGGTAAAACTAAACTATCGTTAAATCCTATTTATTCAAAATAAAAAACCTCTCTCAATTCCATTCTTTCATCTCCAACTTCACCTTGGTCCCAGACACCATCTTCTGATGCTTGGGTCCCTCCCTCCGTGAGCAGTACTGCCCTGCTTCTGCTCTTCCCCACCACTCCTGGCCCATCTCCACAAAACCTACAAGTGTCTTCTACACTGGAAGCCTAATACACTAGAGCCCTGGTCTGGTATTTGGGGTCAAAGGCAGAGCCGGCAATGATTCAGCCACCCTCCTGCCTGAAAGTTCCCTACAGACCCGGAAAGTAAGGGTAAACTGGGATCTGAGGATTCCTGCGTTCTCTAGGTTCAAACCACCAGTTCCTTATTAGCACGGCCAAACTCTTCTAAATATTTGTTTATGAGAAAGAGTGCTCACATGAGTCGGGGAGGGACAGAGAGGGAGTGGGACAGAGGATCTGAAGCAGGCTCTGCGCTGACACCATGGAACTCATGAACTGTGAGATCACGACCTGAGCTGAAGCCAGACATTTAACGAACTGAGTCACCCAAGGCTGAACTCAGGCCTAACTTCTTTTGCTAAAACATGATATTCACACAGCTTTTTGGAATGTCTACTGACTGGTTAGTAATTCCTGGTTGCTTTCATGGCATTTCCAGATTATTCCAGTTTCCCAAAGAACTTCTGGGTTCAGATATTTAGATATCTGATAATGCCAGAGAACTGATGGTCTTCAAGACAGCAAATCCTCAATTTTTAAGACCTGTGCTTTAAGGGCACTAGGTGGGCTCAGTTGGTAGGGGTCCGACTTCAGCTCAGGTCATGATCTCCTAGTTGGGGAGTTCGAGCCCTGAGGGATCCTGTGCTGACACCTCAGAGCCTGGAGCCTGCTTTGGATTCTGTGTGTGTCTCTCTCTCTCTGCCCCTCCCCTACTTCTGTTCTCTCTCTCATTCTCTAAAATAAATACACATTAAAAAACAACAAGAAAAAAGAACTGTGCTTCCTCCATGCTCCCTCAATTTTTTAATAAAATTATTTCTCAACATAACCAACTGTAACCAAAAGAAAAGAAATAAAGGTATTCAGATAGTCATCTCGGAAGGAACAAGTCCATCTGAGGTTTTCTATAACCTCCTGTATTTAAAAGCTGGAAAAGCTTTCGTTTTTAAAAATAAACAGTGAGTGTTTACAATTTATAAATAAATACTCAAAGGTTTAGAGCGAAGGCGGTGTGCTAGTCCAGCACCCCTGCTCTGGGCCCCCTGCGCTGTCCTCCCGGCACGGACTACACTTCCCAAGTGCTCTCGTCAACTGGCAGCCAAATGGCACTGGGAGACCGAGTTGCCAGGAGAGAAACAAGGGAAAGTCTGTGTCTCCACTCTTACCCTGCACCCCACAACTGGCTGGGGATCCCCATGGCTCCGGCTCCTGCCAGGCAGTCCCCACTCCGTCATCCTAACCCCTCCTGCGTGACCCGGGGTTCCTGGGCTCCCAGAGCGCCACGTCCTGCTGTTGCTTCATTCACGTGGTGGCAGGACCCACTAGCTGTCACTAGTCTGAGTAGCTTCACTGTTCCCTTTGGCTTCTGAGCATTCCTTCACCTATGTCACCAGATTCCTTGTATTAAATTCCCACAGTGAAAGACTCACAGTGGCTTCTGTTTTCCCAAGTGGGCGCTGACTGCTACAGGCGACTCAAGTTAAACTATTTAAATGTCATTAAGATCATTAAAAACCATCACAGGAGGACACTGTATTTTGGCCCTGTTCCAAATTGGGAAAATACACACCGGATCACCTCACCACGGCGAGGAGCAGGTATGAGGGGTGAGAGGTTACACTTACCCAGTCCTAACTTTTTCTCCCGTGGTCTTAGAAGCTGCAAGAATAAGAAACAGCACTTTATCACAAATGATTAAAAAAAAAAAAACAAAAAACCCTGACTATTAAAAATCATTTTTTATAGGCACTTATCCTTTTTAACAGAAACACAGTTCCATATACTAGACCTTAAAGGAGAGCATGCTTAACAGTTTTTGACAAAATGAAAAAGTGTTCAGTATTTAGTAACAGATCAAATAGTTTAACAGCTTGGAAAATTTCATCCCAACGCTGCAGGCCAAGTTTTAAACATTTCCCCCCACCTGGATTTATCCACCAGAAAACAGTATGTAAATAATATGTTATGTCTATTACTTGATTGACCATTTTGAACATCTTTTTTTTTTTTTTAATGTTTTTTATTTATTTTTTGAGAGACAGAGACAGTCAGTGTGAGCAGGGGAGGATCAGAGAGAGAGGGAGACACAGAATCCAAAGCAGGCTCCAGGCTCGGAGCTGTCAGCATAGAACCTGATGCGAGGCTTGAACCCAAGATCGTGAGATCTAGACCTGAGCCGAAGCCGGCCGCTTAACCGACTGAGCCCCCCAGGCACCCCCATTTTGAACAACATCTACTGATTCCCTCCCCCAGCAAAACTGAGGATGTAACTCACTTATCCCATATCTTCCTGGAATATTTGAGAGTCACATTTGTTTTCACAATTCCTTTTGTGATTTTTATGATTTAGTTTTTAGTTCTCGATTTTTCCCTTTTTATTTATTTTTCTCAATTACAAAAATACAGGCTTAAGATTACAAGTTAGACAATAGATGGTCTTTCATTAGTTAAAAGTACTCGGGTCAGTTCCAGTATCCGCCATTACAAACACAGCTACAATAGATATCTGTACATATATCCTTTTGTATGGGTCCTGGTTTTCTTTTTTAATTTAAAACTTATTTTTTTATTTTGAGAAGAAAGCACACAAGAGCAAGAGTGAGTGGGGGAGGGGCAGAGAGAACCCCAAGCAGGCTTCACCCATCAGCACGGAGCCCGACATGGGACTTGATCTCATGAACTATGAGATCATGACCTGAGCGGAGATCAAGAGTCAGATGCTTAACTGACTGAGCCACCTAGCTGCCCAAAGGTCTGGTTTTTCCCATAATTAGCATCCTAGAAGTTGAATCGCTGGCTGAAAGGGTATTCATACTTCTTTCTTTGAACTCCTTTTATGATCTTCAATGCTGATGCCACTCCATCAACTTACCCTGACTTCCTCCTTGGGTGACCTCATTACATTTTCTACTGGCCAAGTGACGTGACTTTAGGATTATGTTGCTCTCTCTATATACACATGTATATACTTAATGTTTATTTTTGAGAGACAGAGCACATGCGGGGGAGGGGCAGACTGAAAGGGGGACAGAGGATCAGAGTGGGCTCTGTGCTGACAGGAGAGAGCCCAACGCGGGGCTCGAACTCACAAACTGCAAGATCATGACCTGAGCCAAAACCCAGAGTTGATGCTTAACCAGCCGAGCCACCCAAGTGTCCCTAGGGCTATAGTCCTAACAAAAAAATTAAATTTTTTCTTCTCTCTCACAGGGCTCAAACAGACTCACTACCGAGCCTATCTTGTCCCGTTCTGCATCTGCCAGTCCACAAGCAGGCTGCTTCAGACTGCGGCTCTCTAAACAAAGTATTTTCAGTTCAATTCAACCAGGACAGACTGTAGTACTTTTTACTACATGCAAACTGCCTGCAGGTCTTGGGGAGGAACAAAGATAAAATACACTCCTGCTTGATAAGCTCTTAGAGGAGAATTAGACATTCAATCACGTATAGTAATTAAATTTACTGAACAAAATCAAACAAGATATGTCAGGTTTTGATTTGGGGATTGATAGTTACTGACAAAATATTGACCTGGTATGTGCCCTGCAAAAATACAAATTCTTTAAAGTTCACCTGGGTGGCTCAGTCAGTTAAATGTCCGATGTCGGCTCAGGTCATAATCTCACGGTTCGTGGGTTCGAGCCCCGCGTTGGGCTCTGTGCTGACAGCTCAGAGCCTGGAGCCTCCTTCCAATTCTGTGTCTCCCTCTTTCTCTGCTTCTCCCCCACTCATGCTCTGTCTCTCGAAAATAAACGAACATTAAAAAAATAAAGTTCACCTTAGATCTTCCATAATCCTATGCTTCCACTGGAAAAGTCTTTTCTCAAATGTTTATAAAACACAAACCCTGCTGCACATGAAAGAATGCTGTGGTACAGTTAGAAGAAGAACAAGAGAATTGAGTGATAAAAGATCTCCAAGCTATAATTACAAATCAACAAAATGATGCAGGAAGACTAAATTTACATAGAAAAATAAAACCACCACCATACCCAGTTCTCCAAATGCAGACCCGCACACATGTGCACGAAGGTTTGGGGTCACCCACGCCAAACCGCTGACCACAGTCTCACCTGGAGGAGGGCCTAGGAGGCTCATCAGGGGCAACTTCAGTCTTATCACTTTTTCATTTGACAACAGTAAACGTAGTTTTTCATTGCTTATGCAATAAAAGTTCATGCGGTTTCATTTAGCGTGCTTTACTTTCAAATCAACGCCCACCCCGTCCCTTCTGGGCCTGCTCACATAACGAGGACAGCTTACAGCAGCGAAGGGCATGACAGAGCTCACCTCCCAGCCGTCAGGGCAAGTGCGAACTCACAGAAGGCCCGTGCAGGAGTGCTGGGCACATACTCTGATGGACGTTTTTATCATAGAAAGCCTTGATGACATTTTAGTAACACCAAGATCAAGAATATTTTATGGATTTTTTTTTAACCATAATCAAAATAAATCTTCAGCTAAGAGAGGCTAATTGTAGGGGCACCTGGGTGGCTCAGTTGGTTAAGCATCCGACTTCTGTTCAGGTCATGATCTCACGATTTTAGTTTGAGCCCAGCATCCAGCTCTCTCTGCCCCTTGCCCACTCGTGCTCTGTCTCCATCTCTCTCAAAATAAACATTATTTTTTTTTAAAAAGGCAAATAACTGTCCTTTCCTCCAGTTTTGCAATTCCTATCAGTGAAACTCCCGTTTTTTCATTTTATTTATTTTTTCATTTTTGTCCATTTATAGTTCTTATAAATTATGTTTTTGTCTATCTGATTTAGGATACTGATCTTTTTGTCAGAGAGAATATTTTGGTATCTTTAGTTAAATCTCTTGATCCTAGAGTTATATTTGATGTTTTGAAAGTAATGAATATGCATTACATTTTATTATCAGAACAATTTGTAAAAATATTAAACTATGGAATAACATGGGTGACGTAATCTGACCTCACGTTGGAGGCTGAAACAGATGACGTAACTGAAATGTTACATGAGCACTCAGCATGGAAAGGTTGAAGCCCTCCATAATCTCAGATCTCCCTGACCTAGAACCATCATTAACAGTTCAGGACATGTGCCTCCAGCTTTTGCAGGATCCCACCTCTGCTATTTATTAGCCATATGACATTGAAAGTGACTTAACCTCTTGTCTCAGTTTCCTCATATACAGAGTTTAAATAAAACGAACTTCCTTCATTTTCTGTAACATTCATTCTAGCCAGTTTGAAAGACCAGCAAACAAAGCATCTGCTGGTTCATCCACTGAGATATTGTAAGATCGCTTCAGTAACACTCCTCCTCCATCTTCTCTCCCAAGTAAACATACATATCACTTAAAAGCACGAAGAGCCAACTCTGGCATGGCCTGATATTGTTGGGGGGGGCGCATTTTTTCTAGTTTAAATGACTTAAGGTCATAAAATAACAAAAGGAATGAGATTTCCCTGGTACTACAAGAAAATCATAATGGTAAATGCAGTTTTTTTCTCATTATTTTGAGTTTTATTGGTTGATGGGAAAATGGAACTCTTTGAGGGCCATATTGTTGTAGAATTTGAGAAGGTCAATTTACTAGACACGTCCTAAGATTAATCCGTTATACCTCAAGGCTGAAGTTCTATGACAAAACTATTCAAAACATTGTCAGGTTGATATTGCTGGCTTAAATAGAGGTACCTAACTCAGTGTCTACATGTAACAAATGTGATTTAGTGGCCTTGGCCCAGAACTTGTAAAAAGAAAAACTGGGGAACTGTGGCCAAAAACGAACCTCGTGTCATCAGAAGTCATTGGTAGAAGGCGGGGAATCTGTCAACGTTTAATCTCTTCCTGTACGCTTGTACTTCTGGAGGAGGATGGTGGGTGGCGGAGCTCTGAGTTGCCCATGCGTGAGAGGGGAAGAACGACTAGTAGAGAAGAGTTTGCTGCGGGTTTACGAGGAACACACTCCCCTTAAGTGCTCCCCACCAACCACCAGCCCGTCCAACATGCGCACCCTGTGACAGTGGTTTATGATGCTTAACTGCTAGTTCTTAAAATAAAAACACCAATAATGGTTCTCCAAGAGACCTTTTCCTTTATATCTATACCAACGGTTCTCTTTTGGGAGAGTGGACAATTTTGCCCAGAAGAGATCATTTGATGACACCCACAGACATTTTTGGTTGCCACACTGGGGAGAGGGGCTGTTAATCGCTTCTAGTGGGCGGAGTCCAGGGATGATACTAAATGTCCTACAACATACAGGACAGTCCCCCACAGCTAAGAATTAAAGGTCCCAAATGTCAACTGTGCCAGGACTGAGAAACTCTGATCTACACAAATTCTAAATTACCCAGTGCTTAGAAGGTGTTCAAAACTGGATTTGGGGGCACCTGGGTGGCTCAGTTGGTGGAGCATCTGGCTTTGGCTCAGGTCATGATCTTGCGGTTCGTGGGATTGGGCCCCACGTCAGGCTCTGTGCTGAGAGGTAACTCAGAGCCTGGAGCCTGTCTTCAGATTCTGTGTCTCCATCTCTCTGACCCTCCCCTGCTCACACTATCTCTCTCTCCCTCTCTCAAAAATAAAAAAAAATTTTTTTTTTAATCTGGATTTGATTGCTTGGGCCCAAAAAACTACCTAAAGTACAGCTCACCAGTGTATTCAAACATTTATGAATAAAAACAAATTATGAATTGGGACACCTGGGTGGCTCAGTCAGTTAAGCTTCTGACTTTGGCTCTGATCATATCTCCAGATTCCTGAGTTTGAGCCCTGCCTCAGGCTCTGTACTGATAGCTTGGAGAGCCTGGAGCCTCCTTCAGATTCTCTTTGCCCCTCCCCTGCTCACATTCTGCCTCTCTCTCTCAGAAATAAACATTAAAACAAAACTTTTTAATAATAAAAATTATGACACTATTATAAAATGAATTCTACATCTAAGTTACTCTAGTAAAAAAAACCACCACCCTTCAAAGTACAGTGGGAAACGCTATAAAGTTTCAGACTCAGAGAGTCAATCTACACCCAGAAGATTGTTCTACAGATAAAAAAGATGCTAATTTAACATGAAAACAATCACGTCCTCCAGCTACAAGCTTTTATAGTTGCAGAAAAGGGGAGCAAGAAAGATCATGACACATTACTAATTGCAATCTAGTTCCATTAATATTCCTGTCAGCATCATGCTTTAATTTTGCCCTTCAAGAAAACTTACCTGCAGAGTAAGCTGTAAAAACAGAGTTATCTGAAGACTCACTATTTTGCTGTAAAATTACTACTGACCCAATTTATCAAAGACATGTAAAACTTCAAGATGTTTTGTTTCTAGAAAGACAGACTGACTTTATTTAAGCACTGTCATTTCTCATCTTTCCCCTTCACAAACACAACTGATGTGACAGAAACATCTTCACAGGACTTACAATCGTGTCCGACCCGTAGATCTTCTCCAGCTGTTCCGCGACATCCCTTGTTCCATCCGGGCTGCCGTCATCTATGATTATAATTTCATAGTTGATGCCACTAAAATTAAAAAAAAAAAAGTTTGTATTGCTTGCAGAGACAACACTCTCAAATTAAAAAATAACTTTAAAATCACTAATTCTTCACCAATATAATTGGGAATTTATGTCATATTAATCACCAAGGAAAACTTCAATTACCAAATGAAATAAATATCATTTAGTACTTTACCTCCAAACTCAGCATCCTATGGGAAAAAATCTACAATGACGTCCTGAGATATTAAAAAATTTGCAAATAGAAGACACACTCTTTAGTTTAAAAACTCATAGCGATTACACATATGCCCATTATACATGATAGGTTATCATAAATTTTTACTTACCTACTTTGGAAATGGAATTACAGAACCTTAGTATCAAGTTTTAGTTATAAAATATTTTGAAATATTTATAAAGTATTTATAAATTTTTATAAATTTATAAGAAATATTTCAAAAATACACTTAAAAGATATATCAAGTTGACTGAGTTGCTAAATTAGTATTCTCTTATTTTTGATGTCCTATTTATTTTGAGAGACCATGCACATTGGGGTGGGGGGGGACTGAAGCAGAGAGGTGGGAGGCAGAATCCCAAGCAGACTCCACGCACTGAGCCCCATGCAGGGCTCTGACACACAAACCGTGAGATCATGACCTGAGCAGAAATCAAGAGTTGGCCGCAACCAACTGAGCCACCCTGGAGTGAATATTCTTTTAAATCTAATACCAGATAAGATTTAAATAATATAATCAGGAATAGGATTTCATTTCATCCGCTAAAAAACCCTCTTTAAAATGGTGACATAACCTTTACACCAGTTTCAAATAGTTGTACCCACTGTCTCACATCATTAGAAAGAGCACAGAAAATTACGTAAGACTTCAACGTGCTTCAAAATTAACATCTCTCTGTTGGCTCTCCATTAACTTTATGTTATAGTTTCTATTCTAAAAACAAGCTAACACAGTATTTGGATGTACATGTGATCACTGCATCGTCCTCCACTCCCCTTCTAGATTTTTTTAGGTAACTTTATTGGGGAACTTCAGGGCAAAGTAAAGGAAGCACACCAAACCCCCACGACACTGTCTCCACTCGGCCCAGGCTCAACCCCCAACAACCCCAAAGAAAGCTAAAATCAGCCCAATCAGTTAATTCAGCTCCCTACGTGCCTTACAAGCCAAATCCTGTAAAATGTTGATTCTACTTGATATGCTGTAAGAGATATACTTCATAAAGAAATGAGGTCATTCATAAGCAAATTACTCCTATCTCTCATTTCCAAGGGCCCAGAACACCTGAGGGTAAGGTAGTGTAAAGAAATCAAGCTAAACTGCCTTTAAGTCATCTGGCTGTATCTGAAAAACGGTGGTTTCCTTCATTAAACATCGTTCTGATTAAAGCAAAAAGTATTTGAGAAATCAGAAGACAAAACGGACAAGATTGACTATGTATGAAAATTTCTCTAATTTTCTCTAATGCTTGTAGAAACCAAAATAAAAGATAAAAAGATACAAAACTGTGAGGAGACACATATATTAAGACAGTTACAGGGTGCCTGGGTGGCTCAGTCGGTTAAGTGACTGA
Organism: Mungos mungo; assembly: GCA_004023785.1. Classification (NCBI taxonomy): domain Eukaryota; kingdom Metazoa; phylum Chordata; class Mammalia; order Carnivora; family Herpestidae; genus Mungos; species Mungos mungo. Next base: position 47,559 of record PISW01003470.1, on the reverse strand, counting down.
TTCTTGATTTCGGGTTAGGTAATGATCTCACGGTCCCTGAGTTTGACCCCCACGCTGGGCTCTATGCTGGCAGTGTGGAGCCTGCTCGGGATTCTCTCAAAATAAATAAAATAAACTAAAAAAAAAAAAAAAAAAAAACCCCAGCAATGTTTCTCACCAATTAGCATTTTTGAAAATGTAAGTTTACTAAGCTCCGGTTGGCTGGCTGGCAGGGAAAACGGGCACTCTCCAAATAATGGTAGTCCGAAGGCGGTACAACCATTTTTTTCTGCAAGCAATTTGTTCGTTTTTGAGAGAGAGCGAGCGAGCGAGAGAGCGAGCAAGTACGGGAGTGATGGAAAGAGAGGGAGAGACAGAAGATCTACAGTGGGCTCTGCGCTGAGAGCAGATATGGGGCTGGAAGTCACCAGCTGCGAGATCATGACCTGCGTTGAAGTCGGATGCCCAAACGACTGAGCCACTCAGGTGCCCCAAAACTTTTTTTTGTTTTGAGAGAGCGAGTGAGCAACTGTGCAAGCAGGGGAGGGAATGACTGTCAATTTTAAGCACATGAGCTGACCCAGCAACTCCATCCTGAAGACTGGATCCCCAGCACACTAGTAAAAGTGTGAGCATGTCTATGGCAACAGTCATTAATAAAGGAGCATTCAGCGTGTGTCAAGCGCTCTTCTAGATGCTGGACAACACGGTATGAACAAAGTACCTGTTTTCATTTGCAAAACGAGAGTCAAAGAAGAAAAACAAGAAAGCTCTAGAAATAATCTGTGTTCACGGAGATGACCTGGTTAAATTCTAACACAGCCACATGAAATATTAATTTTCGAAATTTTCTCGGTTCCACGTGTTGATACAGACAGATCCTCAGAGATCTTGATCCCACTATTCTAAACTTAAAACAAGCTACTTCATACTAACAGCAGGATTTTCCGAAATTTTAAAAATACCGAAGAACACTTTCGAATTCAACCCTAAAAGCCCGAGTTTTTAACAACCACATCAGACACCCACAAGTGACCACCGCAGCTGCCCAGCCCGGCGGCAGCTCCCTAACCCAGAGATCAAACCTCATGCTTACATAAGCACTCAGCACGGGGGCGGGAGCGAGCGTCCTCGGTTAGCCCGCCGGCTCCTGCCGCATCCTGACCGTCCCGCAGCAGGAGGGAGGTCACGCTTTCAACCTCGCTCCGAGGGAAAACGTAGACAACGCTAGTAAGAAAAACAAAAACCAAGGGGGTGGGGGGAGAGATGGCGCGAGTGTACAATAAAAGGAACGTCTCGTAAACCTCAAGGGCAAGAATGAGAACCCGAGACACGGAGAGAACCCCAGAAGTATCCGCCGCCGCTTTCTCGAAGGATGGATGGCCTTCCCCCCCGAGGCTTCCCTCAAGAGCCGAAGGGACGCCGCGCACCGACGCCTCGCGCAGCCAACTGCCGACACCCAGGCCGGCGAAGCCAGCTCATCTCACTCCTCGGGGACGGCGGCAGGGCACGCTACCTCTCGGAGAAGCTTCTCACCAGCAGCCACACGATGAGCGGCAGGTTCTCGCGCTCGTTGTAAGTGGGCAAAAGCACCGAGTACTTGTCCTGTCGCGGGACGCGCCCCTCCGGCTCCCGCCGAGACCTACGAGAGCTACCGCCCGCTTCCTCGGAGGCCATGGCGGAACTGCGCGAGGCCCCGGAAGCGGAATGACGTCAACGTGGCGCGGAAGGGGCCGGGGCGGACCGTACCAAATTCGAGAAGAGGGGGACAGTCCTTGTGCTTAGGTTCTCGTTCTCCTAAGGCTCTCTTCACTGTTCCGTTGGAGATATTCAGGAACTATCAATCGTTGACGTTGAACCTTAGGGCTTCTTTAGGCAGTACATGTCGAGTTATCCCTTTTTCCTAAGCTCCGTAAAACTGTTTAGTTTATTCCAGTCGCTAGGAGACGGCAAGCCGGAAGCGGAAATGCCTTTCAAGGCAACTTCCGGGAGGGAGCGCCATGGCTTCCAGGGAGGAGGTCCTCGCCTTGCAGGCTCAAGTTGCCCAACGTGAGGAGGAGCTGAGTGTCCTGAAGCAGAAGCTGGCGGCGGCTGTTCTGGCGGAGCAGAAGCCACAGCGGCTGGTTTCGGTGTCACCCCTGCCGCCGAAGGCGTCCCTGTCTCGAGATGAGATTTTGCGCTATAGCCGGCAGTTGGTGCTCCCTGAGCTGGGCGTGCAGGGGCAGCTGCGCCTGGCCGCCGCGTCGGTGCTGGTAGTGGGCTGCGGTGGGCTCGGCTGCCCACTGGCGCAGTACCTGGCAGCGGCCGGCGTCGGCCGCCTTGGCCTTGTGGACTACGACGTAGTAGAAATGAGCAATCTGGCCCGCCAGGTGCTGCATGGCGAGGCGCTGGCCGGGCAGGCCAAGGTCGTTTCGGCCGCCGCCTCGCTGCGCCGCCTCAACTCGGCTGTGGAGTGCGTGCCTTATGCCGAGGCGCTGACGCCAGCCACGGCGCTAGACTTAGTCCGCCGCTATGACGTGGTGGCCGACTGCTCTGACAACGTGCCCACGCGCTACCTGGTTAATGACGCCTGCGTGCTAGCCGGCCGGCCCCTCGTGTCGGCCAGCGCCCTGCGCTTTGAGGGCCAAATCACTGTCTACCATTATGACGGCGGGCCTTGCTATCGCTGCGTATTTCCTCAACCACCGCCCGCGGAGACGGTGACCAACTGCGCGGATGGCGGGGTGCTCGGTGTCGTAACTGGGGTCCTGGGCTGCTTGCAGGCGCTGGAAGTGCTGAAGATCGCCGCGGGGCTGGGCCCGTCTTACAGCGGCAGCCTCTTGATCTTTGACGCGCTCAGGGGACATTTTCGTCGTATTCAGCTTCGGGGCCGCCGGCCTGACTGTGCGGCTTGTGGGGAGCGCCCCACTGTGACTGCCCTGCAGGACTACGAGGCCTTCTGTGGCTCCTCAGCCACCGACAAGTGCCGCGCTCTGCAGTTGCTGAGCCCAGAGGAGCGAGTTTCGGTCACCGACTATAAGCGACTTCTGGATTCCGGCTCACCCCACCTGTTGCTGGACGTTAGGCCTCAAGTGGAGGTGGACATCTGTCGTTTGCCTCATGCCATACACATCCCTTTGAAACATTTGGAACGGAGGGATGCACAGAGCCTGGAGCTCTTAGGAGGAGCAATCCGGGAAGGGAAGGAAGGCGCCCGGGAAGGGGCCGCTTTCCCAGTTTATGTGATTTGCAAACTGGGCAATGACTCCCAGAAAGCGGTGAAGATCCTGCAGTCCTTGACAGCAACCCAGGAGTTAGAATCTGTAACAGTTCAAGACGTTGCGGGGGGCCTCATGGCCTGGGCCGCCAAGATCGACGGAACATTTCCGCAGTACTGAGTGGATGGGAGAGTCTGCCCTGAGGAGGAGGCGGATTGTCATGTTACCCAAAGATACATTTATTTGCATTTTTTCCCCCAGGAATGTAGGGAAGAGCCTGATATTGTCCAATAACTGAATACATGGACTCCTTTATGTAAGGGGCTTTTTTGTTGTATTGGATGCTGTAGTTATTGTGTTTCTGAGAACTGTGTTGTGTTTTTAGCCTTTGGAAGAGATCTTGAACATGTGAGTCATAACGTTAAGTGACAGGATTGTGTGTTGTGATCATTTGTCCTGCTTTTTCCCCCCCTTCCTCAGTCGAAAAGCACTTTAAATTGTCCATTTTCGTGCTTGGAAAGGTGTCCTAAGTTTAGTCTTACTAAATTGATCACGGATGATATACTTAAGGGCAGTTGGTGTTTACTAAGACATCGTTTGGGTCTTTTTTCTACTTCAAAGGATAGAATATATGGTACTGAGGTAAATGTTTAAAATGTAAATTGTTGGGGCGCCTGGGCGGCTCAGTTGGGTAAGCCTCCGGCTTCGGCTCAGGTCATGATCTCTCGGTTCGTGGGCTCGAGCCCCGCGTCAGGCTCTGTGCTGACAGCTAGCTCAGAGCCTGGAGCCTGCTTCAGATTCTGTGTCTTTCTCTCTCTCTGACCCTCCCCTGCTCGCGCTGTCTCTCTCTGCCTCTCAAAAATGAATTAACATTAAAAAAAGTTTTTTAATAAAAGTAAGTAAAAAACGTGTCTTATAGTGTTGTACACACGATGCATATTGTGATTTGGCTTGCTTTGGAGTCTTCAAGCTTGAGTCCCAGCCTTCTGCCTCCCCTGCCCTTTTGTCCTCATCCAACCTGTTATGTTTTATTTCTTGCTCTACTGACCAAGGACCCCAAATACAATACTGAATTAAAGTGAAATAGTGCACATTCTCATCTCCTTCACAATCTCAGGTAAAACCCTTGACTATTTGACCAGTATTACTTGTTATTGCTGTACCGTAGATTCTCTTTATCAGATTAAAGAATTTTCCTTCCATTTATAAGTTTGCTAAGTTTTTGTTGAATTCATCCAGTGCTTTTTCTGCATCCTTATGTGCTAGGTTTTTTGGCTTCAGTCAATGCAGTGAACTATATAGATTCTTTTTATGATGGTAAAACATACACACACACACACACACACACACACACGCACACCATTTACCCTCTTAGTAACTTCCAGGCGTACAATACAGCCTTGTCAGCCACATACCTACGCTGTGCGGCAGACCCTGAAACCCCCAGCCCGCGTGGCTGAAACTGCACGCGAACCAAACAACTCCCCATGTCTCCCCTTCCATTCACTTTTCCTACTTGGATTTAATCTATTTTTCCCAGTATTTTGTGGCATTACAAAATGTAGGTGCTTTTATGTTTACTTAATAAACAGCATTTTCACGAAATGGAAGGTAGTCTGCCTAACTTCTAAATACATAAAAAATTAAAAGCTGTAAGGACGCAGGTTTGAGACCATAGAAGGGCACACATTGCCCAAGGCAAGAGGGACCACCCTTGTAATACCCTTAACATTCCTAAGGGCAGGCTTATTGGTTAAGGCTAGTTACACCCTATGTGAGGGTCCTGGGTCCTGGGTCTACTCTGTGATTGGTTAATACTCTAAATATTGTATTTGGATAAACCTGTCAATAATAATTGGATTCCTGTAACTCCCCCTTCCCAAACTCATAAAAGCCCTGCCCCACCTTTGTTCGGGGCTCTCAGCATGGATCCACCAAACCGATAAAGTCTGTGATCCCGAGTTTAGGCCCCGGCAAGCCTAAACACGTAATAAAGCCCTTTGCTTTTGCATGCGTGACTTGGTCTCCCTGGCGGTTTCTGGTTTTTGGGGACGATAAAGAAATCTTGGGTATTACAAAGCCAAGATTTGGGGAGTATCTGTGGCAAATGCCATGTTAAAAGGGCCTCCACTCTCCAGCTGACTGTTGCATGCAGGTCTGTAACCCTCAGAAATCACAGATGTGTGAAATCTTTGTAGCTCTGGCTACAATATACATTTAGAATGTATACAATACATAGTCAGTGCTTATGCGGGCCAGAAAAACCCTCTGCAGGTCAGGTTTACTCAGCAGTCCGTAATCTCTGATACAGACTCTTACTTTATCATAAAAGGATGGTATTATTTACCAAACCTAAAAATAGGAGAACCCTTACTTTTTAACTGGGACGTACTGCAGATCATGTTGTGAATAGGTGTGGCTCAACCTCTCTCTGTCATCAAGGAGCGGGTTCCCAGGGCTTTCCCCCAAGGAGCTGTGGAAATGCATGACTGAGGCCAGGAGAGAACAAAGGTAGCAGGCCGGGGCCTCAGCTCCTTACTTCCAGGACAAAAGCTGCTTCTGATCCATAATAATAAGGTGGACATAGGAACTCTTTCATATTCTAAAGAGTGATGTCCTAATCTTAAGCAGTTTTGGTAGTCGCTGCAAACTTGGTTGTCAATAGGACAGAGGACTCCAGCTGCTTATGCGGGGAAAGGGCTTATGAAAGTGAGAGACGGTGCTTCTGAGAATTTGGGGGGCAGCGAGGGAGCTATGGTTCCAGGATGCACAGAACTGACCTCCTGAGAACACTTTCTATGCAACGCTGGCCCGGCGGCACTGGAGGAGCCTGCTGGGGTAGCCTCACCGATCCCCCGGGATCCGACCCTGCTGCCCTCCCGGAAAGCTCGGGGCAGAAAGGGGACTCGGTTTTACATCGGCCTCCTGAGGTGTGTCTCTTAGGTAGAGCCTAGTCCCTTGCCTATGTCCTAGTGGCGGGTCGGGCGGGGAATGTGAGTTCTGACCTCTACAATCAGGACGCAGAACTCAATTTGGGATTTTCTCAAAGTAGTGAAAGATTGTTTCAAAAAGATGGGTATCTGTTACAGGATCCAGATTGTTTTTATTCTTTGCAATTTTGTTTCCTGTGGGGATTGTGACTAGTTTTTTAATATTCAGATGGGATTTTAATTTGATAACTTTTTTCCTTTTCATTTAACAAACATCAAGGGTACCAGTCACTACTCTAAACTCTGGGATAAAGAGGAACTAGAGATTTTCTGTTTCAGAATTTACATGTAAATGGAGGGGCGGAGACCAATCAGCCAGTAAATTACTGTTTAGTGTCATAAAAGAAATGAAACTGCTGATTGGGGGTGGGAAACCTATTTTGGGTAATTAGCTCTTTGCAGAAGGGTCCACATGAAACCCAAAACCTAAATGGTGATAATGAGCCATTTAGATTTGGGAGAGCATCCCTGACTTGGGAGAAAAACAAGTAGAAAGACCCTGAGGCAAATAAACTTGTCAAAGTTCAAGAAACTGAAGAAGCAAGTGCGTTGTGAACAGTTGAGGAAAGTAGAAGGCAAGGTTCCTGGAGATTGGGAACACGTAAAGTAGGTTGTAGACCAGAAGTTTGGTTTTTACTCCAAGTAAAATAACAGCTAACTTTATTGGGCACTTACTCTGTGATTTGGAATTTAAACCCAGATGATCTGGCTGAAGAGTCTGGGCTCTAAATCATAAGCTATACTGAGTCTCAGTGAGAACTTTGTAACTTTTATGTTTCACTTTTGAAAAACAATCCATGCCCTTGAGGGTCAAAATGGAAAGAGCCTGGCTGCAGAAGAAATGTACTAAGATGCCCTTGGCTTCACACCTCTCTCTAGGGAAGGAAACTGGAGGGTAACACAGGAAACCCTCTGACACCAATGGGTCACCCAGGTAATGTCCAGTTAATAATGAACCACTTTGGTCAAGGAAATTGAGCAATAAGGTCTCAACATGAGTCACAGATGGTAAACAGAAGAGTTGCCAAGGAGGGGGGTCAGAAAAGGGCAATGAGTCTCCAGAGAATGTTCCCATGGGAGAGGAGCGACTTGTTTGGTGGTGGTTTTTTGTTGTTTTTTTTTTTGAAGTTGTTTCTTTTTAATTAGCTGCTCCCTCCCACAGCAGAGGAGGGGCCCCTCAGAGCCTGAGGTCAGGTTTGCAGCCTAGTTCATTCTACCTAGGAGAAGATTTCTTTGCTTTTATAGGTTGTATCTTCTCAGGATTCCATATGTAACTGAGGCAGCCCTGTCCACGGAATAGTAAAATCTCATCATTTGAAATAATGCACCTGCCTTAAGATTCAGGATAATTCTGGAGTCAATTTGAAATGTTAAAAAAAAAAAAAAGGGTGCAGGGGTGGTAAAGTCTTTTGCAAAGAAAATGGTAAAAAGGGATTCATTCATACCTTTGATGAACTCTCATCTCTGAAGCACTCAGGATGTGAGAGAAAGCTAGTTAAACCAGCCCAGAATTGGGGTAATAAATAGGATTATCATTTATTATGAAGTCCTAGGTGGTGATACTGATTCTGGCTTTTAATCTTAAATCCAATTATGGAGAATGTAAGGAAACAATGAATTGTGAATTGTCTTCCTTACTCCTCCGTTTGTTAGATGGGCTGCCGAAGGTGAGGAAAGCACAAAGTCTCAGGTCTTAAAACTTCCCTCCTTGGTGGCACCTTGATTAAAAACCAGGAAGGGGTGACATCGATGGAAGATATTTTGGGCTTTTTTTTTTTTAAGTTTATTTGTTTGAGAGGGACAGAGAGAGTGTTTGGGAGGAGCAGAGAGAGAGAGAGAGAGAGAGAGAGAGAGAGAGAGAGAGAGAAAAGAGAGAGTCCTAAGCAGGCTCTGCATAATCAGTGCACAGAGCCTGAGGCAGGGATTAAACTCACAAAGCCATAAGATGGGGACAGGAGCCAAACCCAGGAGCCCGGCAGCTTAACTGGCTGGGCCACCCAGGCCCCCCGGGGCATAATTTTTAAATTAGCAGCGCTTTCTTTACTCAGTGCTACCAGATGAGGGAGACCAGAGTCAAAGTAGAATTGAAAGTCCAGAGTTCAGGTGAATTGACACAGGGGACTCCAGAGTACAGTAAAACTCAGAAGCACGCTTGCTTTCCGTAGGAACAAAGAGAAGTGTTTTACAATCTTGACTTAATCATCCCCTGGGCTAAACTCCCCTTTCCCACTTTCCTCCACACTGGCAGGGCTGAAAATATCCTTTCTTTAGCCTCCCCGGCAGTGTTTGAGGAACGTGCCTCTCTAAACAATTTCTTCCATCAAATACAGTTCCTTATCTGTTCACTTCCCACCGACTCCACGGCTGCCACCCGGTCAAGCCATCTCTCCATCAAATGTGTAGCTTTTTAGGAACACACACACATCATCAGTTAGTTGTATTGTTGAGTGCTACTGATAATAATAAAAAAGTGTGGAGGGGGGTGTGCCTCGGTGGCTCAGTCTGTTAAGAGTCTGACTTTCACTCAGGCCATGATCTCATGGTTTGTGGGTTCGAGCCCCGCATCAGACTTTCTGCTGTCAGCACTGAGCCCACTTCTGATCCTCTGTCTTCCTCTCTCGCTGCCCCTTACCTGCTAGCACTCGCTTTCTTAAAAATAAATAAACATTTAGAAAAAGTATTTTAAATGTACCTTTGTACAGCAGGGGCACTGCCTCAAATTTATATTAATGGAAGTATCCTTTTGGTAGTCTTGAGAGCTGTGAAGGAAAATAGGACTTTTAGATCACAAGTTTCATTTGACACAACAAATAGGTAAATATTTATTTAGCACAGAGCTTAAAGGGATTTGTGAACTCAACAGACAGGGGCTGAGTAAGGATGGCCAGCGAGGGGCCATGGCGGACTAGAATTACACAGCACAGCCAAAGCCACAAAACAGCTTTGGCCAAGTTTGCCACACAGGAATATAAATATGGTATTGCCAAATCTTTCAGTATTAAGAAAACAATCTGGGGGCGCCTGGGTGGCTCAGTCAGCTGAACGTCTGGCTTCGGCTCAGGTCATGATCTCATGGTTCGGTTCATGGGATCGAGCCCCGCATCAGGTTCTGTGCTGACAGCTAGCTCAGAGCCTGGAGCCTGTCTTCGGATTCTGTGTCTCCCTCTCTCTCTAACCCTCCTCTGCTCACAGTGTCTGGTGCCCCCCCCCCTCTTTCTCTCTCTCTCTATCTCTCTCTCTCTGCCAAAAATAAATTAAGAAAAAAGAAAAAATCTGGATGTTTGGAGATCTGAAATCGGATCCTTGGAGTTTTCTGTGAAATCTCCTGATTTTGAAACGTTGAAGATGGATTTTAAAATTCTGAGACTGTTTTAGCAATGGAAACATACCTGTGAGCTGGACAAAGCCTTTAAGTTAAAAGAGAAATACGAATGGGAGCAAAACACGATTTGAGTCTTATTTAACTTGGTGGACATGGAGTTAATTAAGTGTTGGGGGCAGCCTGAAGCAGTTTAACAATTTATCACCTTATTACGTGCTTTTCATTCACATTGTATTTATAAGCTGATCGTCTTAGGTGGTTCAATTGTGAAGGGAAGTATTTTTTGGTTGACTTTCATGTCATGTAAATTTAATATAACGTAAAGTGGTTTGTGATTGTGATTTTTTCCAAAGACTGAAAAATTGGTATTGGGCTGTTTTGTGCACTGTCAATCTATGCTCTGCTTTTCTACTATTTTGATGAATTGGTGGTTGCATGTAATTTCTTAGAAAAAGGTACTGGCCTAATAGATAACCGATACGGAGTGAAGACGGGCACGTTGATGGAAAGGAGAGTTTACGTGATAGATTTCGAGATTTGCCACCTCTAGTGTTTAGGCTGGATTAGACCCATACATTAACCTCTAATAACGGCAGGGAAAAGCACAGTTGTTAAATGGGTTAAGTTTTCTTTTTAAAAAAATGGGAAGATAGGTGATTCATAATGATTATCTGAAAAAGAGATTTTATTATCCTTTTGAACATTTACTTCTAATTTTAAAAACAAGATATGCCTTCAAAACATCAACGTAATATGAGCTGTCTGATCTTACACGCAAGTTTTTTTTTTAAAGGCTTAATTTTAAAAAATGCTTCATGCTCATGGTAAAACTGTACAGCTCAAAATGCAGTGTGGTATCCTGAATGGAATCCTGGAACAGAAAAGGGATATCGATGGAAAAATGGGAAATCCAAGTTCAGTCTGTGGTTTTGTTTAGTTAATTTCTTAGATTTGACAAGTGCACTGTGGGCAACAGGGCACTGATTTTAGGAGAAGCTGGGCATACAGGAACTTTTGCCACTCTAAAATTATTTAAAAATAAAACTTCGAGAACAATAACTAGTACTCCATGTGACCTTTGAACAACACGGGAGTTAGGGGCACCAATCTCCAGGCAGTCAAAATTCTGCCACCCGGGTGGCTCAGTCCGTTAAGCATCCGAAACCATGTCAGCTCAGGTCATGACTTCACGGTTTGTGGGATGGAGCTGTGCCTGAGGTTCTGTGCTGACAGCGTGGAACCTGCTTGGGATTCTCTTTCTCTCCCTTTCTCTGCCTCCCTCCCACCCCGTCAAAAAAAATAAATAAACTTAAAAAAAATCTGCATATAACTTTTGGCTCTCCCAAAACTTAACTACTAATAGCCTGCTGTTGCCTAGAAGCCTTAACAGTCATTTGTTGAGCAACACATATTTTGTATGTTATATTTGATACTATATTCTTCTACCAAAGTAAGCTAGAGAGTAGAAGATGTTAAGAAAATCACAAGGAAGAAAAAACGCAGTTGCAGGGCTGTAGTGTGTTGTAATGGAAGAGAATCTGCATGTAAGTAGATCTGCTCAAACCCAGGTTGTTCAAGGGCGAACTGTATACACAGAAAGTTAAGTCTTCCTTCCCCAGAGACCATCTCTGAAACCAGCCTTAGTATGTTCTGACACCACATGTTTGTGCACATACCGCTTAAATCAGACGGTATTTAAGGTACAAGAATGGTGATTTGAAGGGGCGCGTGCACCCCGATGTTTACAGCAGCGCTAAGAAGAGCCAAATGATGGAAAAAGCCCAAATGGCCATCAACTGATGAATGGATAACGGAGATGTGCTGTACATATAAAATGGAAGACTACTCGGCAATCAGAAAGAATGAAATCTTACCATTTGCAGCAACCTGAATGAAACTAGAGTATATTATGCTAAGCGAAATAAGCCAGGCAGAGAAAGACAAATATCATCTGATTTCACTCCTATGTGGAATTTAAGAAACACAACAGATGAACATAGGGGAAGGGAAGGAAAAGTAAGATAAAAACAGAAAGGGAGGCAAACCATAAGAGACTCTTAAATACAGAGGACAAACTGGGGGTTGCTAGAGGGGAGGTGGGAGGGTGAGCTAAATGAGTGATGGGCACGAAGGAGGGCCCTTGTTGGGACGCACACTGAGTTTTTATGTAAGTGATGAATCACTGGGTTCTACTCCTGAATCCATTACTGCACTGTATGTTAACTAACTTGAGTTTAAATTTTTTTTTAATGTTTATTCATTTTTGAGAGACAGAGAGAGCATGAGTTAGGGAGGGACAGAGAGAGAGGGAGACACAGAATTGGAAGCAGGCTCCAGGCTCTGAGCTGTCAGCGCAGAGCCTGACACAGAGTTTGAACTCCTGAACTGTGAGACCATGACCTGAGCCAAAGTCAGATGCTTAACCAATGGAGCCCCCCAGGCGCCCCTATATTGGCCACTTTGCTCCCCATTCACATAGACCAGACTCATTCTTTTTATCCAACATTTACAACGACGTTATTTACATGCCCTACACTTTCTTTCTTTCCTTTTTTCTTTCTTTCCATTTACATCCAAGTGCATCTAGTGCAATGATGATTTCAGGAGTAGATTCCAGTGATTCATCCCTTACATACAACACCCGGTGCAGATCCCAACAAGTGTCCTCCTTGATGCCCATCACCCATGTAGCCCACCCCCCACCCACAGCCCACAACCCCTCCAACAACCCTCAGTTTGTTCTCTGTATTTAAAAATCTTTTGGGGCACCTGGGTGGTTCAGTCGGTTAAGCGTCTGACTTCAGCTCAGGTCATGATCTCTCGGTTTGTGGGTTCGAGCCCTGCATTGGGCTCTGTGCTAACAGCTCAGAGTCTGCAGCCTGCTTCGAATTCTGTGTCTCCCTCTCTGCCCCTCTCCCGCTCATGCTCTGTTTCTGTCTCAATAATAAATAAACATAAAAAAAAATTTTAAGAGTCTCTTATGGTTTGTCCCCCTCCCTATTTTTATATTATTTTTGCTTCCCTTCCCTTGTATTCATCTGTTTTGTATCTTAAGTTCCATATGAGTGAAATCATATGATATTCGTCTTTTTCTGACTAATTTCACTCAGCATAATACCCTCTAGTTCCACCTATGTTGTTGCACATGGCAAGATTTCATTTTTTTAACGTTTTTATTTATTTTTGAAAGAGAGAGAAACAGAGCACAAGTAGGGGAGAGGCAGAGAGAGAGGGAGACACAAGTCCGAAGCAGACTCCAGGCTCTGAATGGTCAGCACGGAGCCCAACGTGGGGCTTGAACTCGTGAACCACAAGATCATGACCTGAGCTGAAGTTGGACACTTAACTAACTGAGACACCCAGGCGCCCCTTGATTTCATTCTTTTTGATTGCTGAGTAATATTCCATTGTGTATATAACCACATCTTCTTCAGCCATTCGTCAGCGGATGGACTTTTGGACTCTTTCCATGCTTTGGTTATTGCTGGTAGTGCGGCTATAAACATTGGGGTGCATGAGCCCCTTTGAAACAGCACTCCTGTATCCCTTGGATATATACCTAGTAGTGCAGTTGCTGGGTCGTAGGGTAGTTCTATTTCTAACTTTTTGAGAAAACTCCATACTGTTTTCCAGAGTGACCGTACCAGTTTGCATTCCCACCAGCAGTGTAGAAGGGTTCCTCTTTCTCCTCATTATCACTAACACCTATTGTTGCCTGAGTTCATGTTAGCCAGTCTGACAGGTGCGAGGTGGCATCACAGTGTGGTTCTGATTTATATTTCCCTGATGATGAGTGATGTTGAGCATTTTTTCATGTGTTGGTTGGCCGTCTGAATGTCTCCTTTGGACATTTGGAAAGGTGTCTATTCATGTCTTTTGTCCATTTCTTGACTGGATTATTTGTTTTTTGGATGTGGAGTTTGATATTTCTTTATAGACTTTAGATACTGATCCTTTATCTGATAGGCTGTTTGCAAATATCTTTGCGCATTCTGTCGGTTGCCTTTTAGTTTTGCTGATTGTTTTCTTCACTGTGCAGAAGCTTTTTATCCTCATGAGGTCCCACTAGTTCATTTTTACTTTGGTTTCCCTTGCCTCTGGGGACGTGCTGAGTAAGAAGTTGCCGCGGCTGAGGTCCAAGAGGTTTTTGCCTATTTTCTCCTCTAGGATTTTGATGGCTTCCTGTCTTATGTTTAGGTCTTTCATCCATTTTGAGTTTATTTTGTGCCCTACACTTTCTTTAACTAGTTCTTCCAATGAAAGACATTTAGGATTTTTACACTTTTTTTTTTTTTTTTTTGCTATTCGTAACCATGCTTCAAAGAGTATCTTGGTATTTACATCTTTGTACAAATACATTTAACAAATAATCAAGTGCCTTTTATGTGCCCAGCATGGTTCTAGTGATACCTGTGGGAGTCTATGTGTAGGATAAATTCCTTGAAATGGTATTTTATCGAAGAGTATGCTCAGTTCTGATTTTGAGTAGGCAGTGCTAAACTTCCTACCCAAGGGGCCATATCAATGTTTGCCAACGTGCTTAAGAAAGGCTGTTTCCCATCACCCTCACCAGCTGAGTGTTCTCAGACTTCTAGATCTTTGCCAGTGGATGGTAAAAACAAAAAACAAAAAACCACCTCATTTTGTTAACTTACATTTTTTACCATAAGTTTGAGTCGTTTTCCATTTTCTTAAAAACATTTTTGAATAGGAGCGCCTGGGTGGCTCAGTCGGTTAAGCATCTGACTTTGGCTCATGATTTCACGGTTCGTGGGTTCGAGCCCTGCGTTGGGCTCTGTGCTGAGCTCAGAGCCTGGAGCCTGCTTCGGATTCTGTGTCTCTCTCTCTCTCTCTGCCCCTCCCTTACTCATGCTCTGTTTCTCTCTGTCTAAATAATAAATAAACATTTAAAAACTTTCGAATAAAAATTCGTTTATTCTTAGCTCATTTTTCTGCTGAGTGATCTCATTCTTATTGATATATGTATATAATTAAGACAGACCCGTTGGGGGGGATCTGTATTCTTTAGCAAAACAGTTTTGAATGAATTCGTTCTGCCGATACACATTGACAATCCCCTGTGTACCAGGGACCGGCCACGTTCTGGGGACACAAGGTAATTAGGATGTGAGGCTTGCCTTCCGATGTTTATACCTTATTTTACAACTTTATGCATGTAATTTACAGAGCGTTTCTCACCTACATTATTTCATCTAATCCTTCAGCAGGGAATCAATTCTTTATCTGAGATACAGGCAACTATCTCTTGTTTAAAGGGTCATCTTATGTGTTCTTACCAATAATAGATTTCCTTGAAATAATTTAGTTGGTGTGAGCCTTATTCTCAAAGTGAAATTCTGCTGCTGCTAATGAGGTGAGGCTCTCTTGCCCCTGAGTACATCTTCGAAAAGATTCTACGTAGCCTGAGTGAAATTTTCAGCTGCTCCCAAGTATTTTATGTGTCCTGGTCATCCTCAGAAAACCGTTTTCTTGGTTTGGGACACTGTAAGCAATGAATACTACTCTATCCTGTTGGTCCATTGTTGACGGCCTCGTGATGGGGTCAGTGCAGTCTTGGGTCTTAATTTAAGAGGAGATGGTTGGGGTCAGAGCACTTAGGACACTTAGACCATTAGTTAAGCTCAGATATCTCTTTCTGTCTCTTTTTTTAAAAGAAGTTCACTTGTGGTATCTGAGTGGTGCAGTCGGTTAAATGTTCGACTCTTGATCTTGGCTCAGGTCATGGTCTCGCAGTCTGTGGGTTCGAGCCCCGCATCGGGCTGTGAGCTGATGGCCCAGAGCCTGCTTGGGATTCTGTCTCTCCTTCTGTCTCCCCTCCCCTGCTTATGTTCTCTCTCTGTCTCAAAATAAATAAATAAACTTTAAATAAAATAAGATAAAGTTTATTTATTTTGAGAGAGAGAAAACATGCATGTGAGCAGGGGATGGGGAGAGAGAGAGAAAGGGAGAGAGAGAATCCCAAGCAGGCTCTACACAGTGCAGACCTTGACGCGGAGCTCAAACCCATAATGCGTGAGATTATGACCTGTGCTGAAATCAAGAGCTAATGCTTAACGGACTGAACCACCCCGGCACCCTAAGCTCAGATATTTCTGACACATATTCTTTATTTCCAGTGCATGGGTTGCATATACTATTTTATTTAAGATTCTCTGTGTACACATTTATGATATATTTTTACACTTGAGTTGCTGGATTTGAAAACAAGCAGGGGCGCCTGAATGGCTCAGTCAGTTGAGCTTCTGACTTCGGCTCAGGTCATGATCTCATGGTTCGTGGATTCAGACCCGGCGTCGGGTTCTGTGCTGACAGCTCAGAGCCTGGAGCCTGTTTCAGATTGTGTGTCTCCTTCCCTCTCTGCCCCTCCCCAACTTGTGCTCTGTATCTCTCTGTCTCAAAATAAATAAACTATAAAAAATTTTTAAACAAAAAGAAAACAAGCATAGCATGGAGCTGGCCCCCATCGGTTGAATCTCTGAAAGCCGGACACACAGGGATCATGGCGTTCGCCCTTCCACTTCTCCAAGTCCCTGTCTCAATCCTCCATTGTACTGTCAGAGCTTCCTGGGGTCACTCCCACATCAATGGCTTTGCACCCCGATTCTTGTCCCAGGACCCCTCCTCCTCACTCAATTCTTGCCTGGGACCTGACACTCAGCAGGTGCCCAGCAAGCATTTAAACAATTGTCTCCAGTAGCTGAAGCACATAGAGAAAGACCAGCTTGGAAGCTGAGAGTTTCATTTCTTTTTGTTTTGAATATTGACTTACTTTTTTTTAATGTTTTAAAAAAATTTTTTTTTGAGACAGAGAGAGACAGACCATGAATGGGAAAGGGCGGAGAGAGAGAGGGAGACCAGAATCGGAAGCAGGCTCCAGGCTCTGAGCTAGCTGTCATCACAGAGCCCGACGTGGGGCTCAAACCCACAAATGTGAGATCATCATGACCTGAGCCGAAGTCGGAGGCTTAACCGACTGAGCCACCCAGGTGTCCCTGACTTACTTTTTAAATAAAAAACATTTTTTAAGTTATTTAGTTTGAGAGAGAGTGAGAGAGCAAGCAGAGTTGGGGGTGGGGAGAGAGAGAGAGAATCCCAAGCAGGCTCTGTGCTGTCAGCTGAGAGCCCAACTTGGGGCTCAGTCCAACAAACCATGAGATCATGACCTGAGCCAAAGCCAAGAGTGAGACACTTAACCGACCGAGCCGCCCTGGCGGCCCTTGACTGATAAAGGAGGACCAGACAATATATTTGCCTTAGTTCGTACTGGATTTTTGTACTCCACAAATATTCCAGTTCCTTCTGCATGTCAGGCACCAGAACTTCTTCTCCTCTGGAGATTTATTCCTGGGGCCCTTAGGAAACACACAGAAGGGACCTCCGCTGGGGCTTCCCCCTGCCCCTCCCCCTGCCTGGGCTCCCCAGCCACAAGGTTGCACAGGGAGGCAGACGCTGTCCTCACACCGGCTTCTTTGGTAATGAAGTGGCCAGGCAGAAATAAACACGTCTCATGCCCATCACAGCTCCGGGCTGGCAGGTCATCTGGCTGGATGCTGGGCACATGTGATGATCAGCAAGCGATTGACCGATGACAGTCATCCGGCAAATCAAATCTACTGCAAATCTCACAAAAGATAACAGAATCGCATCAGGCTGACAAGGTTGATGTCGGAGAACCGTTTGAAGCTCCCAAAGGCACCACGTGAGGATTTGGCAGAAAACAGCAAACAGGAAATCCACATGGATGGTGCTCCGAGAGGCACCTGTTTCAGAGAATTATATGAAAACAAGTAAGAGTCTTCTGAAACATCAACAAAACTTCATGTCATTTCCAGGAGTGTCTAGAAATTATATTCCAGGGCCCCCGGTGGCTCAGTCAGTTGAGCAACTGACTTCAGCTCAGGTCACGATCTCTCTGTGAGTTCGAGACTCACATCGGGCTGGCTGCCGTCAGCCTATCTGCGCGGAGCCCACTTTGGATCCTCTGTCCTCCTCTCTCTCTGCCCCTCTGCCACTTAAGCTCTCTCTCCCTCTCAAAAAATAAATAAAACATTAAAAAAAGAAATTATATTCGGGGTGCCTGGGTGGCTCAGTCAATTAAGCGTCTGACTTAGGCTCAGGTCATGATCTCGCGGTTTGTGACTTTGAGCCCTGCGCATTGGGCTCTGTGCTGACAGCTCGGAGCCTGGAGCCTGCTTCCGATTCTGTGTCTCCTTCTCTCTCTTCTCTCCTGCTTATGTTCTCCCTGTCTATCAAAAATAAGTAAACATTAAAAAATTAAAATAAATAAATAAATAATAAAAATAGTGCCCTTTCCAGGTGCCCGGGTGGCTCAGTCGGTTAGGCATCCGACTTAGGCTCAGGTCATGGTCTTGCGATTTGTGACTTTGAGCTCCGCCCATTGGGCTCTGTGCTGACAGCTCGGAGCCTGGAGCCTGCTTCGGATTCTGTGTCTCCCTCTCTCTCTGCCCCTCCCCTGCTTGCACTCTGTCTCTGTCTCTCTCTCAAAAAAAAAAAAAAACATTAAAAAAACAAAAACTTAAAAAAAAATGAAATTATATTCTAGAAACAACTCTGTTTGTGTTTGGGCTATGAAAGTGAAGCAGATATTTGTTGGACCATGGAATGATTTTTGTTGAAAATTTACCAAAAGACTCTCTATTCCTCATCTATCCTTTGTTCTAAGAATGAGATTGTAGTCTGTAATAACCTAACTTTTATTACATAAAATTATTAATTTTTTTGGAGTATATATGTACAAGAAGTTGCCAAAAATCTAGAGTCCACGTGCCCTCCCCCAGTTTTCCAAGTTTCTATCCTGCACAGCTATGCAACAATACCGAGTTAAGGAAAATGACATCAGTACGACCCAGAGTTCAGTCAGATTTCACCAGATCCGAACATTCATTTGTGTGTATCTCTGCAGTCTTATCAAGTGCAGATTCCTAACAGTAAAGATACAACCCTCTTCTGTTTACCCAGGGATCCTTCCAGCTACCCTTTTATGGCCACACCCACCTGCCCCCATCCCGAACCCCTGCAACCACTAATAATTTTTTAATTAAAAAAAAATTTTTTTTAACGTTCATTTATTTTTGAGAGAGAGAGAGAGACAGAGCGTGAGCGGGGGAGGGTCAGAGAGAGAGGGAGACACAGAATCCAAAGCAGGCTCCAGGCTCTGAGCTGTCAGCACAGAGTCTGACGCAGGGCTCTAACCCACAAACCGTGAGATCATGACCTGAGCTGAAGTTGGCTGCATAACCGACTGAGCCACCCAGGCGCCCCTAATTCTGTGATTTCGAGAGTGTGATACAAATGGAATTATACAGCCCGTAACCTTTAGCAATGGGCTCTTTTTCACTCAGAATAATTTCACTGAGGTTGCTAGTGGGCTGAGTAGTTTTTCCACAAAAGAAAAGTCTATGTTCCCGACCCTCAGGACCCGTGACTGTGATCTTATAGGGAAATGGGGTCTTTGCAGATGGAATTAATTTAAGGATCTTGGGATGGAATTATGTTGGGTGTCTGTTGGGCCCTAAGTCCTATGTCTGGTGTCCTTAAAAGAGAAAAGGGAGGGAGATGTGAGACAGAGACACAGAGAGGGGAAGGCCACATGGAGACAGAGCAGAGATGGGCATGAGGCCCCCACAAGGCAAATGCTAAGAGTTCCTGGCAGCCGCCAGGAGCTGGGAGACAGGCCTGGAAGATTCTCTCTCCGAGCCTCCAGTAGGAACCAGCTCGGGAGACACCTCGTATTGGATTTCTGGCCTCCTGAACTATGAGAATAAATTTCCTCTTTGTAAAGTCACCACGGTCATGGTAATTGTTGCATCAGTTCTAGGAAACTGTGGAAACTCCATCCAAGTTGTTGGGAGGATCCCTTTTATTACTGAGTGGTTTGTTTAATTATTCATCTGGTTATTTCCAGTCTGGGGCTATTATGAAGAAAGCAGCTAAGAACATAACTACACATATTTTAAAATAAATTTTACTTTCATTTTTTAAGAGAAAGCCCCAAGGAAACTTTTTCCCCCCTCCAGTATTTAATCTGAAATCTGGGTCTACCTCCCTTCCTTTTAAAAGAAATGTTTATTCATTTTTTGAGAGAGAGAGAGAGAGAGAGAGAGAGCGAGCGAGCATGTGCACACAAGCAGAGGAGGGGCAGAGAGAGAAAGGAAGACACAGGATCTGAAGCAGGCTCGAACTCGCAAACTGTGAGATTACGACCTGAGCCAAAGTGGGACACTTAACCGACTTAGCCACCCAGGTGCCTTATAAAGTTTATTTATGTATTTTGAGAGAGACAGAGACAGTGCAAGTGGGGGAGAGACAGGAAGAGAGGAGAGAGAGAGAATCCCAAGCAGGCTCCAGGCTGCCAGCGCAGAGCCCAAGGTGGAGGTCGACCCCTTGATGCCGCGAGATCATGACCTGAGCACCGACTGAGCCACCCAGGCCCCCTCGGGTCTCCCTTTAAAGTAGACTTGCTATGAACCTATCTTTTCCTAGCGTTAGTCATATTTGCCTAGGCAGGGCCCACTGTCGTTAGCTCATCTGGCTGTAAGAACTGCAGCCTCGTGGAGCTGGGGTTTTGGATGGGGCACAAATGAAACTGGCCAGAATTAATGCAAAGTGAAAGCCTGCTTCAAAGGAGCCCAGTTTAGAAATTCAGTGTTACGACTCTCACCCCGGCCTTGTCTTCTTACATCTGGGGACTACCGCTCAGTCCAGCTGACATGGCATATGGAGGGCCACGTGAAAGACCTACAGACCACACAGGGTACACTTGCCGCTCGACACGCATGAGGAGGTTAGAAGAATGTTCCGGCAGCCTTGGGACGGAGGGCTATTGAATGCGGCAACTGAAGCCGGTTGGCTGAGGTTCTATCTCCCTTCTGTCCCTCAGCCAGGAGGGGCTGTGGGGCCTCGATTCAGTTTCTCCCTTGCTCCTTGTCTTCCTCAAATGATTTTTGAGCACCTTCTCTATGCCAGCCCTAGGCTGAGGCAGTAAATAAGGTAGACACAGCACACTCTTCAGTCCCAGAGCTCATGCTGTCATGAGAGAGAAACGTTTAAGAAAAGGCACCTCGCTGGAAGGAGCCACATCATTGCCAGGGCCCCTGAATCAAACGCTGCCGGGAGGTTCACGGTGGAGACGGCAGAGCATTATGCCGTATGTGGGACTCTATGTGATTGTACCTTGAGCACAATTCCAGTGTGGGGGGTATCTGGTGATGTCACAGCTGGGGGGGTGGGGGGGGCTTATTGGCACCCAGTGAATAGAGGTCAGGGACACTGCTAAACATCCTGTAATGCACAGGACAGACTCACGACGAAGATTTATCTGACCCCAAATTTCAGTTGTGTCAAGGGGAAGTCCTGCTTCAATCAATGACAATTTTAACATGTGTCAAAAAAACAACCACCACCCCAAATTCAGAGGATTTTATAAAAACATACAGCTGGGGGACCTGCCTTAGTCTGGGGAAGTCTTTTTGGGGGAAAAGCCCTTTCAATTGAGACACAAAGAACGCGAAGGCATTAGCCAAGTCCCAGAAGAAAGGAGGTGCCAGCTGATGGGGTGTGTGTGTGTGTGTGTGTGTGTGTGAATTCTCAGCATCCTTTTCATCCCTATGGAAGCTCCAAACCAAGTGAGAAAGAGACGCGGATTTAGGTAGACTAAGGTGACACCTCCGCCTTTATAAGGAAAAATCCTACTCGGGCACTGGGCCTGGGTATGACCGAACTTGCTAATGTGCTGTCCCTGCCAGGCACTTACCACGCCAGCCTGCAGTCTCACCGCAAGGGACAAAGCTGCTTTGGGGTTCACCAGGGTACACGCACCCCCCCATCTCAAAAAAAAAAGAGCCAGGAAGGGGCCAAGGCACATATGCCCAGTATTCCACCCCCGGCCCCCCACCACTCACCAGCTCAGTCAGCCGTTCCCCCCCCAGGGCACTAGAAGGAAGCGAGGGTTTAGTGAAGACAGACTATGATTTCAGGGCAGTGCAGTGTGCCCACCGCGGCTGCAGAGTAACAGAGCCTGGAGTCCTTTGAGAAGCCCTGTTGCCCGGGGAAGCCGTCTAGCTCGTTGAAGCCACGATTTAAGAGGGGCGTTTGTGTCAGGCGTTGGTTTTTTTTTTTTTTTTTAAAGCTCCCCCTCCCAGGATTTTCAGAAAAACCACGAGAAGCCCAGTTAACTTTCAGATAAACAACGCAAACATTTTAGTTCAAGCATGTCCCAAAGATCGCATGGGACATACTTAAAATGCAAAGGTATGTGTTGTTCATCTGAAATGGGAAGTTAATAGGCATCTCGTGTTTTTATTTGCTAAATCTGGCAACCCTGGGATCCCAGATGATTCCCACCTGCAGCCAAAGTTGAGGCCCCGCCCCGGCCCCTGCCTCCTGCCGCCCCGCCCCCGGCCCCTGCCCCCAACCCGCCTCTCATCCCGACCCGCCCAACCAAGGAAGCAGGAAGCGTGGGACCCAGCCGCCCTCCCACCCTTGACCTGTTAAGCGTAACTATGAAGCCTGTGGACAAAGCAGGGTTGGTCTGGCCCCCTGGGGGGATGGGAGCCCCTCTGGCCCGTCCTGGGCCTGCGGTCCTGAGCCTCAATATCAGCTAGTGCTCCTGAAGGCCCGTCCTCCCGGACTGACTGGCTCAGCAGCGGGCTGGGAAAAGCACGGTCTTTAAGTCCACGCAAAGCTTACTCAGCACTCATCCCTGAAAATGAATTCGCTATTTATCTTCCTATCTCAGATGATGTCCAGCCCTGTTATCCAATGTGGCTCATTAAGGGCTCATTAATGAGATTATATATACTCCCAGAATAAAAGCCCACAGTATATTCCCCCACATTTGAATATAAAGTCTTTTTTATATTCCCCGGGATGATGTCATGTCCCAAGATTCCTTGTAACCGAAAGTGCAAGCAAATTCAAGTCTAAACGAATTAAAGGCTGAGCTCAAATCCGCTTGCCTTACAGGTTGTAAGACCAAAGCAATTAAGCTCCAAATTCATCTTCCCCTGGTTTCCTGCTCAGCTCAGTCTCAGCCCTGAGGGGTCTCATTCCTCTGCCAGGTAGAGCTGGGGTCCTTCAGGAGCTGCGGTTTGAGCTGCTTCTCAGGCTCCAAGGCTGACTTAGTCTCCCGGAGCCCCCGCTTAAAGGGCCGAAAGAGAGCAAACGGAAGCAGGATATGACAGCACCGACCCCACAGCCACAGCATTTTTGGAGGTGTCCGTTCCGGCTCAGAGCAGCCCCTGCAGCAAGATGACCGTGCCCCACCCCACGTTTTGGTGGCATCGAGGCCCGCGGTAGGATTGCAAATGTCAAGAACAGAAACTAACGTTGGTACCAGCTTCACCGGGATGCGTTTCCACACACCACAGCTAGTACCCATACTTCCGGTCGGAAAAGGAGGCAGAAAGCTTGCTCTATAAAGGGCCAGGAAGCATTTTCGGCTTTTGTATGGTGTCCTTTGCCACTACTCAGCTTGTGGCCGTCACAGCATGAAAGCAGCTCCAGACATTATTCAGCCAAAGGGTATGACTGTGTTTCAATAAAACTTTATTTACAAAGACAGGTGCTAGGCCGTAATGGGCCAGTCCTTAAATTGGGAGAAATCTCCCACCAAAAAGTTACTTTTGGCACTAGCCATTTACCATATCCAGGGGGGGACATCCATTTACCCAGATGTCTTCTTCCTCTCAGAGCAGTACTTAAAATGTTTCTATCTTTCGGGCACCTGGGTGGCTCAGTTGGTTAAGCGCCTGACTTCAGCTCAGGTCATGATCTCACAGTTCGTGGGTTCGAGCCCTTTGTCGGGCTCTGTGCTAAAAGCTAGCACAGAGCCTGGAGCCTGTCTTCGGATTCTGTGGCTCCCTCTCGCTCTGACCCTCCCCTGCTCATGCTGTGTCTCTCTCAAAAGTAAAATAAAACATAAAAAAAAAAGTAAAAATTTAAAAAAATAAAATGTTTCTATCTTTGGCCAAGTTTTAAAATACGAGGATCTGGGGTGCCGGCATGGCTCAGTCGGTTAAGTGACTTCGGCTCATTTCATGAGCTTTCAGCTTGTGAGATTGGGCCCTGCATCGGGTTCTGTGCAGACAGCTCAGAGCCTGGAGCCTGCTTCGGATTCTGTGTCTTCCCTCTCTCTCTGCCCCTCCCCCTGCTCGCACTCTGTTTCTGTCTCTCTCTCAAAAATAAATAAAACATTAAAACATTTTTTTTAATATGAGCATCTTATTTGAGGTCTTTTCCTTCCTACTTCGGATAATCATTGATAGCCAACAATGATCCGGGTTGGGTCACTGTGCACCAGCCTAAGGACCTTATACTTGTTTACGTATTTGGTTTTCATGAGAACTCACTACGACGATTCTGTTATTAATTTAGTTGTACAGGTAAGGAAATTATAAAGAAATTAACTAGGTCCCTGTCTACACGGTTAGGAGGTGGCAGTAAAGACAGGATTTGAATCCGGACAGTCTGTGCTGGTCCAAAGCCTCTTTATGTTTACTTGTCTGTGAGCCTTGTGTTTCCAGAGCCTTTGTGGGAAGTGGATGTAGTTTCTTGGTGAGAAGCTACATGAAGGTCTTGCCTTTCTGTCCATGGGGGGACATTCTGCAGGCATGGTCTACGTCCTGCTATCAGGGGTTCTGAAATTGGCGGGGGCTGGGGGGCTGATGTCTTTGGCAGTCTAGGGCTATCCATGAACCCCCTCTCAGAATACCCGCTTGGCTTCCCCTGGCCTACAGAGGCTTATAAAGGAAGCCACGTACAATGAAATATAGTTAACTATAGAAACAAATGTGTGAGGTAGGACTAGTGCCTCCTGTGTTTTCGTGTGATGAACGTATCAAATAACCTGGTGACAAGGCCAACCCTCAAAACTGAGCATAAACAATAATTCGAAATACTTGTAACAACTCTGAAATATCCATGATTTCTCTTGGTGAGCAAGTCAAAGGTACTGTTAATCTGCTAGTACTGAAGTGCAGCATGTTGGCTAAAGGTGAGTGAAATTAAAGATGTATTTCTTGTTTTTCCTGATCCAAGTTCACAGACACCCCCGGACACTTCTGGAAACCTGTGGATCTCATTTAAGAACTCCTACATTTCTTCTCTTTGTCTCATCCTATAGGAATAGGCTCATTTGGAGTTTTAATGGTTTAACTCTGGGATCAGCAAACATTTTTTTTTTTTAACATGTATTCATTTTTGAGAGAGAGAGAGAGAGAGAGATTGCGAATAGGGGACAGAGAGAGAGGGAGACACAGAATCTGAAACAGGCTCCAGGCTCTGAGATGTCAGCACAGAGCCCGATGCGGGGCTCGAACCCATGAACTGTGAGATCATGACCTGAGCCGAAGTCGGATGCTCAACCGACTGAGCCAGGTGCCCCCAGCAAACATTTTTTGGTAAAGTAGCAGACAGTAAGTAGTTTGGATTTTGCAGGCCACCGAGCTGTCATCACAGCCATGGCCCTCTGCAGCTGTGACATGAACGCAGCCATAAAGAGTATATAAATGGATGCACGATGCTCTGTTTAAACAAAATCAACGGACCCTGGAATTTGAACTTCACATAATTTTTTTCTTTAATTTTTTAATGTTTATTTATTTATTTTTGAGAGATAGACAGAGACAGCACGAGCTGGGGAGGGCCAGAGAGAGAGAGGGAGACACAGAATCCAAAGCAAGCTCCAGGCTCTGAGCTAGCTGTCGGCACAGAGCCTGACGCGGGGCTCGAACCCACGAACCGTGAGATCATGACGTCAGTCAAAGCCGGAAGCTCAACCTACTGAGCCACCCAGGCGCCCCATACGTCATATAATTTTTATGTGACATGAAATACTTTCCTTTTGATTTTTTATTTTCAACCATTAGGGAAAAGAAAGTAAAAACCATTCTTAGTTTGCAGGGATTTGCCCGCAGGACACGGTTGGCCCGCCTGTGGTTTTAGCTTGTTTCTCAAGGCCGGTCCCTTTCCCTTCTGCCTCCAGGGAGGCAAGCCCAGGGTGCTGGACCCCTGGGCTGGTTTTCTCTGCCTTCTCTCTGTTTTCTGGTGCTGCCATTTGGTTTTCTTCCATATTCTTCTAGTGGGGCCTCTTCATTCCTTGTGGGGGTCTCTCCGGATGAGACACACAAAGTTAATTCAAGGTCTGCCAGGAGCCTCCGCCATCGAACAAGTGTTTTTCCCTTTTCTTCCTTGACCTGGGCTACCGTCCCTGAGAGCCATTCTCCCCATCTGAATTGGCCTGGACTTGGTCTTGGTCTATGATTCCTCTTTAATTTGTCTCATCTCTGGACCCATGAGTGAATAAAATTTGTAAGGCTGTTTTTCCTTTGGATGTAGGACTTGCCTGTGGATTCACCTGTGAATCTCTGTTACCTCAAAACTCACCCAATAATAATTCTGATGATTTTGCCATGATGTTTTCCTTTCAAACCTGAGCCACTTGGTCTGTCCCTACCTTCCAGGGGGGATCTCACTCTCATTCTGGAGTCTCTGTCTGCAGCTGTAAAGGTTTTCCGTGTCTTAGCCCCGCGTCCGATGGCTGCTCTGCGCGTCAAGATCTGGCCTTTCTGCCTCTGGTAGTTGGGGTGCTAGGGCTCCTCTAGTTCCTCGTTGCAATCAGGGCTTCCCTTCTCTCCAAACGCGCCTGTTGGATACCATAGACCAGAATGTTGTCCCTTTTCCTTGAAGATTTTGGTCTTTCTCATTTGCTTCTTCATTTCGGTCTGGCTGCCTTCTAAGAGGTTGACATTAGTCCCTGAGGACATATCTTATTTCATCCTTAGCTTCATCAGTGATACCCCTTCTTTTATTAACGTTTTTATGATGGAAGCCTTCAATCATAGGAGGGGACAGAATAGTCAGATGAAGCCCCATGGACATCAGTCAACTCACAAGCGACCCTTTTTATATCCCGCTCACACACTCTCCTGCCTTTAGTAGCTTGAAGGAAACTCCAAACGTGGTTACTTCTCTTAGTTTTCTATTGCTGTGTAACAAATTACCAGGAACTTTGCAACTTAAAACACACTTATGATTTCATAGTTTCCATGGGTTGGGAGTCTGAGTTCCGGGTTAGCTCTCTGTTCTGGTCAGAATCGCACCGAGATGACATCAAGATCTTGGTCAGGCTACAATTCTCGTCTGGGGCATGAAGTGCTCTTTGAAGCTCACTGGTTCATGGTTAACTTCATTTCCTTGAAGCCGTAGAACTGAGGCCGCTCATGGGAGCTGGCCGTTTTCCTGGCCATGTGGCACCTATAAACCGTCCACAACATGGCTGTTGGCTTATTCCAGACCAGCAGGAGCACATTTCTCTAACTAACTCTGTCTCTGGCTTCCAGATATTGGTTAAAGAGCTTACCTGATTAGGTCAGGCCCACCCAAGATAACCTTCCTTTCGGTGAAGTCAACTGACTAGGAACTTTGTTTACAACTGCAACAACTCCTTTTGCCTATAATGTAACATATCACAGGAGCGATAATCTTCATATCACAGGTCTTACCCATACTCAAGGCAAGAGAGACGGAGATCATCTTAGAATTCTTACTACATCATTTTATCCATATTTTTAAAAATAAGGAAGCAATAACCACAATTAAAAAAAAGCGAGAACTACAATACCATTATTGTATCTTAAGAATAATAGCCCTTCTTCATGCATATGAGGACTTTAAGATACAAAACAGATGAACATAAGGGATGGGAAGCAAAAATAATATAAAGACAGGGAAGGGGACAAAAACATAAGAGACTCTTAGATATGGGGAACAAACAGAGGGTTACTGACTGGAGGGATGGTGGTGGGGGGCTAAATGAATAAGGAGCATTGAGGAATCTACTCCTGAAATCATTGTTGCACTGTTAGCTAACTACCTTGGATGTAAATTTAAAAAATAAATTAAATAAAATATAAAATAAATAAATGTTTAAAAAAAGAATAATAATCCTTTAGTATCATTGGATATCCAATAAATATTCAAATTTCCAGTTGTCTCAAAATTATTAGAATTTTTAAAAAGTTGGGGTGCCTGGGTGGCTCAGTCAGTTAAGCGTCTGACTTCAGCTCAGGTCATGATCTCACAGTTTATGGGTTGGAGCCCCGCATCAGGCTCCGTGCTGACAGCTCGGAGCCTGGAGCCTGCTTCAGGTTCTATGTCTCTCTTTCTCTCTGCCCCTCCCCGACTCATGCTCTGTCTCTCTCTTTCTCTCAAAAATAAACATTAAAGTTTTTAAAATTATGTAAATAAAGTTGAATGAAGGTTTCTATAAAGTTCACATATTCCAATTGGTTGATCTATGTCTCATATTTCTTTTTATCTATAGACTACTTGCTCCAACTCCTCCCCCCCCCCCCCCCCGGCACTATATGTGTTGAACACACTGGATGATGTGTCTTGTAGAGTTTCCCACAGTCTTGATTTTGCTGACTGGAGCCCTGGGGTGTAGTTTAAAATATTCCTCTATCCTCTGTATTTCCTGTAAATAAAAAAATTTTTTTTAAAAATAAAAATATTTTTTATTGGGGCGCCTGGGTGGCTCAGTCTGTTAAGTGTCCGGCTTCAGCTCAGGTCATGATCTCATGGTTCGTGAGTTCGAGCCCCACGTCGGGCTCTGTGCTGACAGCTAGCTCAGAGCTTGGAACCTGCTTTGGATTCTGTGTCTCCCTCTCTCTCTGACCCTCCCCTGCTCATGCTGTCTCTGTCTCTAAAAAATAAATAAAAAACATTAAAAAAACATTTAAAAATATTTTTTATTTATTTTTGAGAGACAGAGAGAGAGTGCGAGCAGGGGAGGGTCAGAGAGAGAGGGAGATATAGAATCCAAAGACAAGCTCCAGGCTCTAAGCTAGCTGTCAGCACAGAGCGTGACGTGGGACTCGAACCCACGAACCATGAGATCATGACCTGAGCCGAAGCCAGAGGCTCAATCAACTGAGCCACCCAGGCGCCCCTGTATTTCCTGTAAATTGATATTTAGATCTAGGGGCTGAATCAGATTTAGGACTAATTTTTTTTTAGGCAAAACATTTCATAGGTGGTGGTGTAGACAGGTAATGTTCGGGTGCCTCTCTGTCTATGATGTTAGCAGCCCTTAATGGTCTACAAGAATTTTTAGAATATGCTTATTTAGGAGCACCTCGGCGGCTCCGTTGATTGAGCATCTGGCTTCGGCTCAGGTCATGATCTCACAGTTCGTGGGTTCGAGCCCCGCATCGGGCTCGTGGCCGTCAGCCTGTCAGTGTAGAGCCCACTTTGGATCCTCTGTCTCCTTCTCTCTCTGCTCCTCTCTGGCTTGCACTCTCCCCCAAGTAAATAAATATTTTTTAAAATGCCTATTTATTTATTTTTGAGAGAGGGAGACACAGAATCCCAAGCAGGCTCTGTCATTGGTGCAGAGGGAATTATTAAAAATCCCTCAAAATAGTAATAAAATTTGGGGCAGCCAGTTAGGCAGAACCAACCCAAGTCTGGCCGCCATTATTTAAAGCCAGACTCTGTAAGGCAGTTGAAAATTCTATCCTGCCACCGAGCTGCCTGGAGGTCACATAAAATCAGCAACCAGTGTGATCAAAACTCTGCCTCTGGTGGAGCTTTACTGGAACCAAAGATGGTCGCTTGTAACCTAATCACAACCTGGACCCAGACCTGATCGTTAACCAATAATCAATTACCTGTCCTCTGTAAGCAAATTTCAAGGTGTGTCTCAGCCAGTGCTGGATTCACCACGAAGCTTCATGAAGCCTGAGCTTCGGACCCGTTTTCAAGACCTTGGATAGACTCCTACTAATTTTGTGTTTAGAATTTTATAATTAAAAAATATTTTTTTAATGTTGTATTTATTTTTGAGGGACAGAGAGAGACAGAGTGTGAGCAGGGGAGGAGCAGAGGAGGGGGGGGGGAGAGACACAGAATCCGAAGCAGGCTCCAGGCTCCGAGCTGTCAGCACAGAGCCTGATGTGGGGCTCAAACCTACAAACTGTTGAGTGAGATCGTGAGCTGAGCTGAGGCCACTCAGGTGCCCCATCTTTTTTTTTAACGAGAACCCCCAAACTATATGAGCGTCGGTCCCCTAAGCCTAGATCTACCCTGTTTCCACCTTTCAGTTTGCTCCCTCTAGTACTTCAGGTCCAGCCATGCCTTGCTCCCTGGGCCCTGCAAACCCACCATCCTCCAGCCCTCTCACTGCACCCCCACCCTTAATGTCACTTCCCCCTAACCCGTTCTAGATTCCCTTGTCCACCACTGTGATCACTTTCTAGCACATTCCACACTCTTGGTCTTCTTGCTGCGTTACACGTCCTGTTGGTAAAACCCAGAGTCCAGCCTCTGGTCCAGCCCCGCACATGCGTGACTCAGTGTGGCCGGAGAAAATGTCGCCCGGCGGCCTGGGGAGGCTGTTCTGGCAGGTGAGATCGGGCCGCCCCCGGGGGAGAGTCTGCTTGAAGTGAGCTGAAAGGAAAAGCAGACATGAAAGATCATCTTCTCCACCACCTTCCCAATTGCTCTAACTCAAACCTCAGGACTGACTCTCCCTTGGGCATTTAACAGGGCGAGTAAGGATGGGATGCCCGGACCGGCCAGATCTGGTCACCTGCAAGGTGCCCACGAGTGGTCCTGGCTCTAATGCAGGTTTTTATTGTTCTTCAGGAATGAGGAGGCCAGCGGATCAGGAGACGACTGCCATTGACAGGATGGTTTTATTTTTTTATTTTTTTTTATTTTTAAACATTTTTATTTATTATTGAGAGACAGAAAGAGACAGAGACATGAGCATGGGAAGGGCCGAGGGAGGGAGAGACACAGAATCTGAAGCAGGCTCCAGGCTCTGAGCTGTCGGCACAGAGCCCAACGCAGGACTCAAACTCACAAACCGTGAGATCATGACCTGAGCCGAAGTTGGACGTTTAGCCGACTGAGCCACCCAGGCGCCCCGACAAGATGGTTTTATACCCCAGCTCCCGAGCTGAGGGGGCGTGCTATGGGACTGCTACGGGACGGGAGGGGGGAACGCTGGGCTTGGGCAGAGTGAGGTGGCGGGGGAGCGTGGACAAGGGCCTTTACTGTGGCTACCGTGAGAAGGAATGGAAAGACAGGGTAAGCAGCCTTAGGACTGGCCAGTTGGAATCATTTCAGCGGGCTCTGGGTCAGGGGCCTGTCCCTAGGTGGTTAGTACCCGGCCCTGGAGTGATTAGGGCAGGTGAGTAGTGGCCTGGAGGGTGAGAGCAGGTGGAGGAGAGGGTGGGGGGTGTGTGGCTCTGGATCGGTTGGTCTGCAGAGGAGACCGAGCTGTTTACTGTCTCTAGGAATTGCTTACCTTTAGGAGGGGCAGCCCCTCCAGGGCCAGCAAAGCCCCCAAATGTGAAAGCATCACCAATACCTAATGAAAAGATACAATGAATATAATTCTTCAAGCAAAAATCTGGTTTCCACGGGCAGAAGTAGAGACCGACGCTGGGCAGGCAGAAACCAAAGACCCCTGCTACCGAAATAGGCTCCTAGCCACTTGTGGCCCCGAACGCGAGCCCTGCTTTTTTGGCCAGCTCCCCTCCAAGGGCTCCCGGAAGGGCCGTCTTTCCCTGTGGGCGGGATTCACCGCAGCCAGGAGCCCCCTCGGGGTCTGCCAAAGCATCCGGCTTGTTGCCCCCAGCCGCCTCCACCCCCCGGGGTCACAGGGCCCATGGGGTGCACCTGCCGGCTCTGTCCTGGATGGCTGGCTGTTGGGGTAAAAGCTGACAGTTGACAATGGCTGCGGTTCTCACTTCCCCTGGCACCAGACCCTCTTGCTTTATTTCAAACCTCCCAGAAGCTGTGGCTGCTGTCGCCTGGAGGGAGGGGCGATCCAAGCAGTCGCATGATGTCTGTCTCCAGGCTTTGACGGGAGCGTTGGGCCCAGTGCGAGACGCCAGCAGGGCCGCTGACATTCGGACAGTTGCTGCTGAGAAGACTGTCAGGTTTTGAGCCCCGTTGTGTGTCGAGGGGGCCTCGCCTCTTTTGTTCCTGCCTCTTTACTTATGGACATGCTTCCCCGGGGAGCTGCCGGCTGGAAGGCGCCTCCTCCCGAGGTGGCTTGGTTGGGTCACATCAGAATTGGGAGCTGAGCAATCAAGGGCTTGAGTCCTCGCCTGGATTCTGCTTGGGGAGGGAGGGGGAGGCTTCTGGGCTCAGCCTTCCTCCTTCCATTTCCTTCACAGCCTTTTCGTCCTTCACCTGATGCCAGCGGGGGCTTCTGGAAGCCTCTGTAACGGGGTTCTCTGCCGCTTGCAGAAAGCTTGAACTGGTGCTGGACTGATGTTCGGGCTTTCGTGCAGGATTGGCGCAAAATTGGTGCAGACCTCTCAAACTCGCCTTTCTGGACCTGCCCCTCCTACAGCAGACCCAGCTCTGAGAGTGGTCCCGCCATCCTCCCGGCCGCTGAGGTCACAAACCCTGGGATCATCCTCGCCTCCTGCCTTATGGCCACATCCCCTCTGTCACCAGACACTGTTGGCTCTACCTTCAAAATACAGCCAGAACCGGCCCGTTTCTCGCTGCCTCCGTTGCTCCGGGCACTGACGGCTCTAGCCTCCCTGGTATCCTTGCTGTCACCTCGCCCACCTCATCCACAGCAGCCTGAGGGAAGTTGTTAATAACAAGGTGGTCTCTGTCACATCTGTGCTCGCAATTCTCCCCTGGGGCTGTCTCTCTCAGAGCAGACACCGAATTGCCCAGAGGACTGCCATCTGCTTCCTTCCCTCTGCTTCCTTCCCGTCTCCTGCTCACTCTGCTCCAGGCATGTGCCGCCACACGCCAGATGTGTGCCTCAGGGCCTTTGCACGGACTACGCCTGCTTCACCCAAATGTCACTTTTCAGGGAGGCCCTCCCTAATTAGCTAATTTAAATACATTAAAATTTTAAAAATGGGATTTCAAACTGCACCTCCTCACGGGCTTTTTCATGCTTTGTTTTTCTCCACGGCGTGTCGCCCTCTGCTCTAGGGAATGTTTCCCTCCTTTATTTGTTTAGCATCTGTCCCTAGAGCATCAGCTCTGCAAAGGTGGGAACTTGCGTCTGTTTTGTTCCCTGCTATATCCTAGGGTCTAGAACACAGTAGGTGCTCAATAAATTTTGTCAAATGATTGATCACATCACCCCAGCAACCACCTTATGATCTGAATGAGGGTTTGGAATAGGTGATGACCGTGAAAAGAATGTGCTTGGTGTGTCTGAGTTCTGAGGGTCCATAAGGGCTCCCCTTCTGTCCATGGCTCCCAGAGACAGTTCACTTGCCAGCTTGGGGGCTGAGAGAATGAGTCATCTGTCACTCTTGCCTGTGAGTGAAAAGTTCCATTGATACCGTGCCTCCACATTCTTTGAAAATGTCAGGGGGGGGATGAATCACGGGCTTAAGGACTGTGCCGCGGCGCTGGCCCGTGAGCCGGCTCGATGACTAAGTCTCCCCCACGTGGTGTCACCAGAGCCCCAACCCCACTACCCACCACAAGGGAAAAGCAGTTTCACTGGAGATGCCCGACCCGACGCTGGTGCGGCCACGCCAGCCCCGAGCAGGGTGCGCTGAGGCCAGAAGCGTGACCTTGGGGGACACTGGTAACTGTGTGGCAAGTTACTCTACTTCTCTTGAGTTTCCTTGTGTGTGAAGGGGGGATAATGTTCATTCATTAAACCAACACTGACCACGAAGTAGGAGCTGGAGAGGGTGAGGGAGCCGGCGGGTAGGTGTCTGTTTCCTCAGGGCTCACACCTGGTGACAGAAATAGGCGACAAACAGGTAAGGGAAGAAAGGCAGTAACTTCACCATTGAGAAGGCCACGGGGAGGGGGGTGACAGGAACAAAACCGTGGCATACAGCGCTGGGGTGAGCGGGGTTGGGGGCCAGTGTTAGCACGGCCTTCAGGAGGGGGTGGCACCAAATAGAGACCTGGAGGTAGGGACCGGCAAGGGCACCAGCCATGAAATGGGCAGAATCTCCCAGGGTGGGAGGGCAAAGACCAGGGAGGTGCCGTGGGGGGAGGGGAGAGGAGGGATGGGACAAGGTCAGGGTCAGAGTAGATGTAGGGACTGGAGAACTCGGCGAAAAATTTGTGTTTTATGAACCTGTCAAAGGAATGTCATGATGTATAAAGGGTGCAAGGGCAGGAAAGACGAGTCCTTCCTTCCTAGGTGGTTCAGCTGGACGGGCACAGATCCCCCCACACTGGAGTAGGGAAGACCCCCTGGTGGGCTTTTCCCTGGGCTTCCTCAAGCCCGCAGGCTGTCCCGGCAGTGGCGCTTGGGAAACCAGACAGGGGTCCTGGGCAGGTGCTGGAGGCTGGCCTTCCAGAAGGTCACATCTTCAGGCTGTGAAGATGGGAGCTATGGTGACATCTTCAATCTTTCTGGTGTTCTGCTTTTGAACCAGTCTCAGCCAGATAGATGCCGCTCCGGCACCAGGAGGGGGCGCTAGATCACTTTAAAAAAGGTCACGACGGATACTTTAAAAAAAAGTAACATTCTTTAACTCAACTTTTTGTTATTAAAAACAGACGTTAGTCTTATTTTTGGAAATCATGTCCAGAAAATCATAGATTTTTCATAGGGTTTCCATCTTTTCCTTAATATACATGAAAATAAACACATCCTCGCCACCACAATCCTTTAGAGAACACGTCCGGTGAGCCAGGCATTGTCCAACAGCTTTATAAATACGGCCTCATTTAACCCACACAGCAACCTTAGGAGGTGAGTACTATTATCACCCCTGCTTTACAGAGGGGAAGGTCGAGGCAGAGGTTCCCGGACCCGTCCTGAGCCCCACTGTGGCACGTGGTAGAGGCGCCTACGGCGAGGTAGCCTGTCTTCAAAACCCAAAAAACCAAGGGGCTCAGTTGGTTAAGCGACAGACTTCGGCTCAGGTCCTGATGTCATGGTTCGTGGGTTCGAGTCCCGGGTTGGGTTCTGTGCTGACAGCTCAGAGCCTGGAACCTGCTTTGGATTCTGTGTCTCCCTCTCTCTCTGACCCTTCCCTGCTCATGCTGTCTTTCTCTGTCTCTCAAAAATAAATAAAAAACAAAAAAAATTAAAAAATAACATGTTAAAAATGATTAAAAAGAAAAACCGGAAAAAACAAAGTTGGATGGGGGTTGCCAGGGGCTGTGGGGGAGGGGCTGTGGGAGAGGGGCTGCGGGGGAGGGGCTGTAGGGGTTCAATGGGTACAGTGTTTTAGTTTTACAATACAAAAAAGTTGTGGAGATGTGTTGCATCACAACGTGAATATACCAACACGACCGAACTGTGCACGTACAATGGTTAAGATGGTAAATTTTATGTGTATTTTTTTTACCCCCATTGAAAAATTTATTTATTTTTTATTTCAAAAAAATGTTTACTTATTGAGAGCACACACACACACACACACACACACACACAGGGGAGGGGCCAAGAGAGAGTGAGACAGAGGATCTGAAGCGGGCTCTGTGCTGACGGCAGAGAGCCCTAGTCGGGGCTCAAACTCACCAACCTTGAGATCATAACCTGAGTCGAAGTCGGATGCTTAACCTACTGAGACACCCAGGTGCCCCTACCACCATTGAAAATTTTTTGACAAGTGGAATAGAGTCTTTTCTTATCTGAGGTCCAGCCATTTAGATATCCTTCAGTGCAAAGTAAAGGTTCGAGGAACACGGGAGGAAAGGTGTGCCCAGTAGACTCCTCGCATGTGTCTGTGGGAGGCACCCAGACTGGGACCTCTCAGTCTATGTTGTGACAGCAGTGCCCCCGCCTCCGGGTGTCACTCCAAGGGCCCTTGTTTGGGGGAGGATTCTGAGCAGGGTGGACCATGAGTGTGACCTAGTATGCCTTTTTTTTTTTTTAAAGCTAAGTATGTGGTCACTTAATCATGTATGTATGTATGTATGCATATATCTCTCTCCCTTCAAAAATGTCATGAGACCATTAAACGATGTGGCTTCAAGGACTAAGCTTCAGATTTATTTACATTTTCCAGATTGAACTCTAAAAAGAGATGCCTGCAATGTTTAAAGAAAAAAAATACAAGAAGAGTAAAACGTAAGTCCCTAGCCCCGCCCCCAGCCCTGAGAGCCCCAGCCTCCTGCCCTAGAGCAGCCATGGCCATGGGCATCTTGTGCGTCCTTCCCGAGGTAG
Organism: Mungos mungo; assembly: GCA_004023785.1. NCBI lineage: Eukaryota > Metazoa > Chordata > Mammalia > Carnivora > Herpestidae > Mungos > Mungos mungo. The sequence continues at coordinate 11,892 of PISW01003470.1, read as the reverse complement.
CATGTGTGTGCACGGCGTGGATGGAAAAGCCTCCCTCCCTTAAATACACATGTGAACATAGCCTACACGCCATTGCACACTTTGCTTTTCTCACTCAGCAGTGTACTTTTGAGATGCTCCGGATCAGCACGTGTGCATAAACCGAGGTCATTGCTAAGGGTTCAAGGACTATTCCGCCGTAAGCATATGCCGTGACCTCATTAACCGGTCTCTTCTGACGAAGGGGTCTTCGTCCGTTCTTGTACCGTTGCCTCCTGCAACCTATGGACCTCTCTCTCTCTTTTTTTTAGAGTAGTGTTCTTTTTTATATTAAAAATCTAATTTATTTATTTATTTTTAAAAAGATAATTTATTGCCAAACTGGCTACCATACAGAGTGTACAGTGCGCTCTTGGTTTTGGGGGTAGATTCCTGTGATTCACGGCTGACATACAGCACCCAGTGCTCATCCCAACAAGTGTGCTCCTCAGTGCCCATCCCCCACTGGCCCCTCTCCCCCACCTCCTCGTCAACCCTCAGTTTGTTCTCTGTATTTAAGAGTCTTTAATGGTTTGCCTTCCTCCCTCTCTCTTTGTAACTATTTCCCCCCCTTCCCTCTGTGGTCTTCTGTTAAGTTTCTCAAGTCCTATGGGCCTCTTCTTAGCAAAAAACCATTTTATTAAAAAAATTGTTTAATGTTTTATTTATTTTTGAATCAGAGGGAGACAGAGCATGAGAGGGGGAGGGGCAGAGAGAGAAGGAGACACAGAACCGGAAGCAGGCTCCAGGCTCTGAGCTAACTGTCAGCACAGTGGGGCTCGAACCCACTAACGTGAGATCTGACCTGAGCCGAAGCCGGAGGCTTAACCGACTGAGCCACCCAGGCGCCCCAACAAAAAAACATTTTAATGTTGCATAAAGAAAAATACATAGGAGTAGAAGAGAATCTGATTACAGGGTATAGAAGTTCTCTCCACGGGCATTTGGGGATCTGCGCCCTGAGATAAAAGACCCCTAACTAGTTCCCAGTTCCCGGCTGCAATGAATACCCCAGAACATGTACCTACTTATTTCTATAGGATGGCTTCCTAGGCATGGAGATGCTGGGGTAAAGATCTCAATTTTCAACCACGAGAAAGCACCGCCTTTACATTAAAAACAGTATTGTTAAAATAATACTAGTCCTGAAGGGTGGTAGGGTCAAATTAGACTAAAATATAAGGATGCTTACGGCCAACAGGGGATGTACAGCTAGAAAGCAAACGATAGGTAATTTCAGCTATGAAGGAAATCAGTCCTGGTGACGTGCTAAGAGGGACTGGGTAGGCGGGCGATGGGTGCTTGCAAAGGAAGCCAGGGTAATCCTACAGAGCAGGTGACCTCTGAGTCTGAGGACCGAAGACGGAGGTATCGGGCATGCGAGGGTCTGGGAAAAGATTGTGTTCCTCTTGTGCTTACTTTATCCAAGTTTTGGGATTGCTGTCTAATCTGAGGTGGAAACCAGAAAGCTGCTTCCATGTGACAGAGGACACACGGTAGAGAAAGCCTGGATGATTTCTCCCTGCGGGTATATGGAAGAACACGGGGAATAAAGGGGAAACTTGCGGAGAACTTCTTCCAGAAGCCTAGATACTATAGGGTCCTTACCTCTATGCAGTTTTACTAAGGAGGTCGGCAGGGAGAGCCTGGGCTTGACCCCAGGCTGTAGTTCTTGGAAAGACCTGTAGGTGGGGCTGAAGGATAAGGAACAGATAAAGAGGCAGGATCCAGAAGAGTTCAGATCGACCCAATAACTACTCCCCTGCACCCAGGGCAAAAAAGTACAGCATAGGAATGCCAGCTTCTGCCACATTAATATCTCCGAGCTCCACAGGACGGAAATTAACGGACATTTGTGTAGCACCTGTTACGGGCTGAGGAGCCTGCCAGCTTATTTGCATACAAGCATCTTTCTCCCCCTTCCTTCCCTATACTGTATAAATCAGGGACCACTAGGGAACATGGATGAGTGGATGAGACATGGGGTGTGAGAAACACATGTCCTTTTGTAATGTTTTTCATTGCTCCATTTTGGGTAGGTAGAAGCACAGAGAAAGGTTTTCCTGTTAGGAGAAATATTCCAGGCTTTGGAGAAGCAACAGACACTCTGGCTGGAGGTCAAGCAGTGACTGGTCGGCTGCTTTTGGGGGGCGGGGACTCAGCCAAGGACAGCATGTGACCATCGATGGAGAGGGGATGGCTGTTCCCCACTTGCACCCGTGCCTGCTTGGCAAGAACACAGCCCCGGTGCTTCCCGAGGTTTGAATTTTGTGGGGAAGCCAGACATCTAGGTTGTTATGTAAGAGCTCCAGGTTTTACAAGGTCAGCGACTCACAGCACAACGTGTGGTCCCAGTAAGAGGCTCCCGGGGGGCCAGATGCGGTCTCCACACTACCAGTTCTCCGCCGCTGGAAGGAGTCGCTATGGGTCTTTGGCTCGGGGAAGAAGGGAGCCCTCGTGAGCGTCACCAGGCGCCTGGGAGGAGACCTGGAGTCTGTGGCCTCATGTTGCTGTTTTCTCTGCTCTATCATGGGGCCATTCCGAGCACGCGGAGAGCTCAAGCCACTGCCGGCGCTTGCTCAGTGGAGAAGAGGCAAAGCAGGGTTGGGACCAGGCCGTATGGCCTCCTTTGGAAGCTAGCGACCGGGACATCTGGAACTCACCCCTCGGAAGCAGCCTGCTCCCAGCAGTACTGTTCACAGTCTCCGAAGGGTGGAAACAACCCAGATGTCCATCATCGGCTGAGTGGATAAACAAAATGAGGTCTGTCCACGGGACGGGACGGAATGTTACTCAGCCATAAAAAGGAATGAAGTGCTGATACATGTAGCAACACGGCTGCGCCTTGAAAACATTACGTCACGTGAAAGAAGCCAGGCCTCAAAGGCCACATATTGTGTGACTCCATTTATATGAAATGTCCCGGGTTGGCAAAGCCATAGAGACAGAAAACAGGTTAGTGGGTGCCAGGGATTTGGAGGAGGGAACATGGGGGGTGACTGCCTAACGGATACGGGGTTTCAGTTTGGGGGGACGGAAATGTTCTGGAACCGGATGGTAGTAATGGAGGCTGCTCAACATTGTGAATGTCCTAAATGATGGTAAGTCTTACATTGTATGTATTTTACTGTAATAAAAAGAAGAGAAGCCACTGGGGGTGGGAGCAGGGAGGGTCAGTCTGTGGGTCCCCGGCCCCTCCGGTATCGAGTCTGCCCTTGCGCGTCTCCAGGTTTCCCGAGCTGTCACCTGGAGATTGCTCTCGGATGCACGTTGTCCCTGCAGGGCCTGAGAATCTGCATTCCGACAGGCTCCCAGGGAAGGCTGAGGGTGGGGCCTGGGACCGTACTTTGAGCGCTGCCGGTACAGCAGGAAGGAGTAAAATGGGGACCGAGTTCTTAAGGAAACTGGCCACGTCCCACACCTGGTAAAGCGCCAGCGCTTTAAACCCACTGGAGCCAACCAAACCTCAGGGGAGGCGGGGGGCCACTAATTGATGCTAAGGGTCGAGCATTTAATAGTGTTACTTTGGGTTCGACCAAGGGTTCAGTGCTTGAACTTGAATGGGAAAAAAAAAACCTGTCTTTATTCCGCTAACCTCTAATCGAAATTTCTCATTTTCTTCCACCACGTACAGAGCAACTAACCTCCATAGTATTAGCAGGGCCCTTGGCCCTGGATGGAGGTGGGGACCCGGGAGAGAATTCAAGACACGCCCCCTCCAGCGATGCTCCTCCCACGTATTGATGATTCGGAGCTGAAGGCACTGGAAAAACAGCAGGTGCAAAACAGACACTCTGACCTCCCTTTTCCTTTTTGAAAGCAAGAGATAAACTCCTACGGGAAAGCTGTCTGCTCTTGCACCCAGAAAGAAAGCAACATTCTTATCACCAGAGACCGGAGACTCGGCCGAGAAAAATCTGCACAAGCTTTGTTAAAATAACTCCTCTTCCTTTAGCCTCCCTGTGTATTTCATTACGTTTCCATAATTGCTACTCTTTGTTCAACCTCGTGTAGCCCTGAGGCTTTGCTGTTTCTTCGGGGCCTCATTTCCGTACGAGGGCTCCCATGTCACATAAAGCTTTTATTTAAAATAAAAGTTTGTGCTTTCTTTCTTGTTAATGTGTCTTTGGTTACACAACCCAGCTGAGAACCTAGAAGGGTGGAAGGAAAAAGATTTTTCCCCCTCCCCTACATGGATCACTGATCAAATCCCAGATGTTTTCATAACTCTTTACACTTGGTGTAGTTATCTTGAAATACTGTTTAGGTCTCACATGATCTGCAAATGATGATTAATTAGAAGCACGGCTATGTCTTGTTAATCGGTGAGCAAAGAGGCTCATTTATTATTGAACTGCCTATTGGTTTTAAAAACTATTTTGAGGGGCACCTGGGTGGCTCCGTTGGTTGAGTGTCAGTCTTTTTTAAAAAAATTTTTAATGTTTTTTAAATTTATTTTTGAGAGACAAGAGACAGAGTGCGAGCAGGGGAGGGTCAGAGAGAGAGGGAGACACAGAATCCAAAGCAGGCTCCAGGCTCTGAGCTGTCAGCACAGAACCTGACGCGGGGCTTGATCCCACGAACCGTGAGATCATGACCTGAGCCGAAGCCGGACGCTGAACCAACGGAGCCCCCCAGACGCCCCAAGTGTTAGTCTTTTAATTTCGGCTCAGGTCACGATCTTGCAGTTCCTGAGACAGAGCCCCGTGTCGTGCTCCACGCTGACAGTGCGGAGCCTGCTTGGAAATCTTTCTCTCTCCCTCTCTGTTCCTCCCTGCCTCCCTCTCCATAAATAAATAAATATTAGCAAATATTTTATAACTGTATCTCAGTATGGTGGGTTTCTATGGCAGTCCTGTGTATTTTGTTTCCTGAATCGAAGATTACTGTTCTGAACAGAGGTCCACGGCCCCAAATGGTGAACCTGTGTTTTAGCCGCTGCACGTTACATGTTCTGCCTTATTTAACTTTCAAAACAGCTTTTCGTGGGGCGCCTGGGGGGCTCAGCTGGTTAAGTATCTGACTTCCGGCTCAGGTCACCATCTCATGGTTTGTGAGTTCAAGCCCCACATCCGGCTCTCTGCTGTCAGCACAGAGCCTGCTAGGGATCCTCTGTCCACCCGCCCCCCCCCCCTTCCTCTGGATTATTGGCCACTTATGCTCTCTCTCTGTGTCTCTCAAATAAAAAAAAATGTTTAATGTTTTATTTATTTTTGAGAGAGAGAGAGAGAGAGAGAGAGAGAGATGGCTTGAGCGGGAGTGGGTCAGAGAGAGAGAGAGGGAGACACAGAATCTGAAGACAGGCTCCAGGCCCTGAGCTGTCAGCACAGAGCTCAACGTGGGGCTCGAACCCACCAACCGTGAGATCATGACCGAGCCGAAGCCGGACGCTCAGCTTATTGAGCCACCCAGGCGCCCCTCAAATAAATTTTAAAAAATCCAACAACTCCTGGGGGTAGAGGGAACTAAACAGCTTTTCATTTATTCATTTATTTTTAAAAAGTTTATTTATTTTGAGAGAGGGAGAGAGGCAGTACAAGTGGGGCAGGGGTAGAAAGAGAAGAATAGAAAGAGAATCCCAAGCAGGCTCCATGCGGCCAGCACAGAGCCCGAGGCGGGGCTCCAGCTCACAAAATCAGGGCATCATGACCTGAGCCCAAACCAAGAGTCAGACGCGTAACCAGCAGAGCCACCCAGGCGCCCTGGTAGTTTGCTTTCTAAGTAGGCTTTGTGCCCATGAGAGTAAGTGTTCCATGTTCCACCGACGGAGCCGGCCAGGCACCCCCTAAAGAGCTTTTATTTAGTTTTATTAGCTTGGGGCACCTGCGTGGTTCCATCAGTTAAGCCTCCGAGTTCAGCTCAGGTCATGATCTCATGGTTAATGGGTTCGAGCCCTGCGTCGGGCTCTGTGCTGACAGCTCAGAGCCTGGAGCCTGCTTTGGATTCTGTGCCTCCCCCTCTCTCTGACCCTCCCCTGCTCACACTGTCTCTCTCTGTCTCTCAAAAATAAATTAAAAAACTTTCATTAAATTTTCCCCCCAAACGGCTTTTTGAAGTTGGTGCTGTTGTTAGCACTTCCCTTTTTACCGAGGAGGAAACGGAGGATCAGAAAAGTAACCCCACCCAGGTCATCTACCTGGAAAGTGAGAGCCTGGATTGGAAGGACACAGAGCCCCTGCTCCCAACCACTGTGCTGCATGCCCAGAAACGGTAACAGAAGTGCTGGTGTTAATGGCTGAGCCTATTTAGAAAGATTCTCCTTAAAGTCTGTGTAGTCTTCTAAGTTCAACTTAGAACTTAACTTCTATGTTCAACTTGGACCTGGAACACTTTGCTTCCACCACTGCTGCTGCCAAGGACAGAGCTCAGGCATCGAGCAGGCAGGGGAGTGTTCTGCGCAGTCCTGCCTCCCCCTGGCTGGCCCTGGGCCGCTGTGTCTGATTGGTGGCCCTCTGTCATGTGCCCCTGCCCTGCTGCAAGGGAGCCTGGGAAAGTGAGTCTAACGGTAGGAGGCTGGCTTTGCTCCATGAAGTTGGGGATTCCTTAACATTGGAAGGAGGCTCAGAAGACAAAACAAAAACAAAACAACTACAAACCCTAATATCAATCTGGCAGCTCCGTCGGTGCCAGCCTCTGGCGGTCCCCAGGCAGGAGGCTGTGGTTGGCAGGTAACGGTCATTACAAGGTGAATTGAATACTTACTGTGTGCCAAACAACATTCTAAGCATTTTACGTGCATTAACTTATTTTATCCTCACAAAACAACCCTGTGAGATAGGTATTATCATCAGTATACCCATTTTACAGCTGAGGAAACTGAGGCTGAGATAGGGAGAATTGCTCCCTCTCAACCTCTTTCTTTCTTTCTTTAATGTTTTATTTATTTTTAAGAGAGAGAGAGAGAGAGAGAGGGACAGCATGAGGAGGGAAGGGGCAGAGAGAGAGGGAGACACAGAATCTGAAGCAGGCTCCAGGCTCTGAGCTGTCAGCACAGAGCCCGACGCAGGGCTCAAACCCACAAACCGTAAGATCATGACCTGAGCTAAAGCCAGACGCTTAACCGACTGAGCCCCCCAGGTGCTCCTCTCTCGACCGCTTTCAAAGCTCTTCATTGACTCTGCCTTGCTTGCGCTGCCATGGGGACAGCCTCTGACTGGGATGTGTCCTCTACAAGGCCTGCCACCCTTATTATCTGACACTGCTCCCAATTTCTGGATGCGAGGTGTTAGTCTGGGTCCTGTAGTTTTCCATTTGGGTCTTCATCTCTGGCCCAGTCTTCTGAGACCTTTGGGGTAGGAACGGGAGTGGGGGATGTCTTACAGATTCATCTTCGTGGTTCCGGACCAGAACCTCTGGTATCGATAGTTTTGGTTTTTTCCCAAAGCCCCCAGAAGAGAAGATTCTAGCACGAGCAGGGCTGAGAATCTCTGGATAACTTAGAAAAGCATCTCAGGCCAGCTCGGTGGGATGAGTCCTGATTACACACCGTCCGCTCGCTGGATTGGCTGTGCCTCTTGGCAAATGTGTACTGAGCAAGGCGAGGGCTACATGCTGGGATGCAGCAGGGCAGGAGAGGAGACACATGACCATGAGATGGTGACCTGAGCAGCTCACAGTGGGGGTGGGGAGCGGGCAGGGGGAAGGAGAAGGCGGGCTGGAAGGGCATCCCAGGTGAAGAGAACTCAGCGGGGTGGCAGGCAGAGAAGCTGCAAGGTTTGGGCGTGAGCCCTTAGGCTTCAGCTGCAGCCTGCTGGCTCCGAGCCTCCTGTCCTCTGCTCCCCCACGGCCCGGGGGAACCGCTACCTGCCCAGAGCTTCCAAGAGAGGAGGGAGAAGCAGAGGAGGAGGAGGACGGGGTGAGGGGCTGGGGTCTGGCCACGGAGGACTCGAGCTGGCGCGGTGGGTCTTAGACTTTAGCTTGAGGGCTGAAGTGTTTACATCTTATTGTTGTTAAAGCACATGGGCCCCAGAGGGTGGTAAAGGCGGTTGGGGCAGCAGCTGAGGTGACCAGCTCTTGCGGTTTGCACAGGACGTGGAGTGCTAACCCAGGAAAGCTCCCAGGCCAGCCGGGACAGCCGGTCACCCCAGCGGAAGCTACGTGTCCCATCACCTTCGTCCCTGCCTCCTCCTGGTTCCGCCAGTGTGGGTTTAGACCAGTGTCTCTCAGACTCCGCCGTGTACATCAGTCATCCAGACTCTTGTTGAACTGCAGACGATTCCACCGCCGGGGTAGGGCAAGAGAACCCGCATTTCTAACGGTGGCGCCCGATACCCCGGTCCATGCGTCAGAGTTTAAGTAGCAAGGGCTGAGTACACTTAGGTTCATTGCAACCAGCTACTCAAAAAAAAAAAAGTGTTTAGTTTTGAGAGAGAGGGAGGGAGAGAGAGAGAGAGAGAGAGACAGAGAGAGAGAGAGAGAGAGAGACAGAGAGAGACAGAGAGAGAGAGAAATCCCAAGCAGGCTCCTTGATGTCAGCACAGAACCTGACATGGGGCTCGAACTCATGAACCATAAGAACATGACCGGAGCCAAAATCAAGAGTCAGGTGCTTAACTGACTGAGCCAACCAGCTACTTTTGACCATGACTAGGAGAGAGAGAAAGAGAGAGAGAGAGAGAGAGACTTTGATCGTCCAAAAAGCACACTGGTATCTCCACCGGACTGTCCAGGCCCCAGCTTTGGGGTTCAAATCAGCCACTGAATTTCAAGTCCACGCCCAGTGCCCGCAGACAGCGCCCATGGAGGGCACGGTTGATTTGGCTTGCTTTCTAACTGGGCGCAGTAGGGTTGCCTTTGGCGACTTCCTCTCCTCCTTTCTCCTCCTTTTAGCTCACTTACTTCTCACCCCACAGGTGGCCTGGGTCAGTGTGCAAATGAAGATAATCCCGGGGAAGTCGGAGCTGCCCGCTGGAGAGAGACTGCAATAAAGATCCGGTTCCCTGTCCTTCTCCTGAGCAAGTGGAGGCAAGTTTGTTGCAATGCTGGCGGGGACACCAGTGACAGCTGAGTTCCCAGGAATGGGGTTTTGAAGAGCAGGAGTCTGTTCCAGCACCCCGATGGCACCTGCTCCCCCTCACTGCTGACGGAGGGCCAGAGCGGCCGGGGCGGTCGAGCTGGGTCACGTGTGGCCCTGGCAAGTTTCTTATCCTCTCTGTAACGTGGGGAATCGTGATAGGACCTACCGACGTGGGCATTCCCTGTTCGCTCCCAGAACCATTCTCTGCCCCCGGGGTTGGGGTGCGGGGTTGGCCAGTAGGAAATGCATCATTCAGGCATTCTGCCTTCTGGCTTTGGGTTGGGTTTGCAAAGGGAGGCCCTGGCAAAAGATGGGTGTTTGGGGGATTGTTTACCTGTTTTCTTTCTGCTCTGGCCGGCATCTGAGTGTTTCTCTGTGACCACAGCTCCTGCTGGGCAGATGCCTCTCGAGCGCCAGGGCTGGGGATGTGTTCCAGTTACCAATGTGTTTTCTTTGCCTCTCGGCTCCAAATTCACCCTTCAGTACTCCCTCCTTTGTAGTGAGTGCAATGTTAAGCTCCATCAGTAGAGGGCGCTAAAGGGATGGGGCCGGCTTTCCTGTCTTCATCCTTTCTCCGCTTTCAGCCCAGGGGGTGGAGCATGTCCCCAGGCTGGGCCAATCAGAGCACTGACTCCTGGTGGCCTCACCGATTGACTCAGGCAGGGGTGGGCACATGGTCTCAGCTACCTCACAGTCAAAACTCTTCTGGCAGGAGCCACCCAAAAGGTGCCTTGCTCCTTCCTGTGGGACTTGAATTTGAGGAGATGAGAGGCGGGGTATCTGCAGCCACATTGCCACCATGCAGGGAGAGTCTTGAGCTGCCAGATGGAACAAGAGAGTGGGGCCGAACAGGGGGAGACTGTAAGATGGTGACTCCTCATGACTTTGAACTGCACCTGAAGCTGGCGGGACCTTGGACTTTCAGATACGTGAACCTATGAGTGTCTTTTCTCCACACTCCTTTCTCCACCAACACATCCCCCCCCCCTTAAACCAATCTGAGTTGGGTTTTCTGCTATTTAGAAACATAAGAATCCTGCCTGAGAAAATATCCATTTAATTGTTACAAAATGGCTTTAGGAAGAAACTAGGACTGCCTCCTCCTTGGCAAACACTTTATTGCATCACGTGATGCTTTCCCCAGCGCCACACAGCCTTGGAGGAGGGCATCATTATCCCTGTTTTCCAGATGAAGAAAACGATGCTCAGAGAAGCTAGGCCCTCAGATCAAGGCTCCCTAGCGAGGCAATGGTAGAGACCGGACCCAGACCTTCATGTCACCCCACGCTGCTCCCCAGCAGAGTGAGGCCAGTTGTCCACCTTCTCAGCGGCCGGAGCCCCGTGCACTGCAAAAGAGGGGGGACACACAGGCTGCAGGGGAAGGCAGGGAGGGCATCTGCGTCCCCGAGTAATTGGACAATGCCGTTCCCCTACATTCATTATCTAACTGCTAATGAAAAGATCTCCAAATTGTGGTTCTGCCAAATCTGTTGGAACAAAGTGCGAACATGCATTTGTAATTAGCAGCCGCTGCCGCGCAGGCGAACGAGAAATGTGTGAAAGTCCTTTGAAATGTTGTGAAAAGGCAGGCTGACGCGTACCCTTGTTAGCTTGTGTACGCTATTAATCTTCCAGACCTTTTTCATTGTTGCTAGTTGAGTTCCTGGGGAGTAATTAACAATAATGGCCATGGCCGCTCTTTATCGACCACTTACTATGGGCCAGATTCTGTTGCTGGTGCTGTAGTTCTGGTTTCATTCTGTTGTCTCCTCATTCCAGTATGATGGGGATTCTTACTCCTTTTTTACATAGGACCAACGCGAGGTGTAGTAACTGACCCAGGGATACACAGCAAGTCGGTCAAGGAAGCAAACTGAAGATTCCTTGGCTCCAAAGCCCAAGATCCTTCCTTCTCTTCTGGGACTTGCAACACCTTCGGCTTCTCCAAGTTCTCCCACTCGCTGTAATAGCACATGCCTGTCCAGGTGTTTAATTAAGAAAATTGGCTGGATTGACGCTTATGAAGGCAAATGTGCCTGCGTAGCTACTGCTCAGTTCGGCCTTAAGATACTCTTATTGTATTAAAAAAATTTTTTTTAATGTTTATTTTTGAAAGAGAGGGTGCATGTGCACAAGTGGGGGAGGGGCAGAGAGAGAGGGAGACACAGAATCTGAAGCAGGCTTCAGGTCTGAGCTGTCAGCACAGAGCCTACTGGGGGGCTCGAACACACAGACTGAGGGATCGTGACCTGAGCTGAAGTCAAACACTTAACCGACTGAGCCACCCAGGCGCCCCAAGATACTCTTACTGTTAAGGCTATCTTGACAGATACTAAAATTCACAGGATCCCTCCTGGACGCCCAGTTGAGACTCAGGTATGTGCCACTCAGTGAAAATCACAGACCCCAATTTATTGAATCGTATGAATAAAATGTCCAGTGGAAGGGATGGCTTCAGGTACTTCTGGTTCCAGAGACTCAACGTTGACTAGAACCTGGTTTCATTCTCTCCATCCTTTGGATCTTTGCCGGAGTTCAGCTCCAGCAGGTCCAGGGTTCCCCTGAAGGACGGACGGTGTCGGCATGAAAGAGAGGAGAGTCGGAGAAAGGGGAAGGGATTAGAGAGCGCGACCTTCTTTCTGCTCACCAGGCAGGCATCTCTGCACTGACCGGAGAGTCAGCTTTATCTATTGAACAAATGTCTGGGGTACAAAACAGAAGTGGCAATCGCCTTAGACAATGATTTCTGATGACAAATTCTTTGGTATGTAAAAATTTCCCAGAACATAGATTGGTAGAAGACTCATGCATAATCTTTATCAATAGTGATTGATGTAGGTGATTTAGATGCTTACCAT